>CAUYSK010026903.1:0-28157 GCA_963575035.1 Avahi laniger | reverse complement strand
ATTAATTTCTTTCTATTTTTGGTAGAGATGAGGTCTCGCTCTTGCTCAGGCTGGTCTCGAACTCCCGAGCTCAGAACGATCCGCCCACCTCGGCCTCCCAGAGAGCTAGGATTACAGGCGTGAGCCACTGCGCCCGGCCTTCTCTTAGCATTTCTTCCAGAAATTTTTTCTTGAAATCTGTGGTAGAAGGGGGACAAGAATATGACCTAAGCCTTCCTATTTAAATATTGTGCTATTTATTTCACAGATCTAAGGAAATATTATAACAGTACAATCAAATTCCCAGAGTAACTCATTTTAATTATCTGCAACTTCTGCTTAACCCTCTGAGGGTCATTTATAGTTCACAAAATATATCTGCTTTCAATTTTTTTATGCTAAGCCATTTCTTTTTTTTCTTTTTTTTTTTTGAGACAGAGTCTCACTGTGTTGCCTGGGCTAGAGTGCCATGGCGTCATCCTGGCTCACAGCAACCTCAAACTCCTGGGCTCAAGTGATCCTCCTGCCTCAGCCTCCCGAGTAGCTGGGACTACAGGAATGTGCCACCATGCCCGGCTAATTTTTTCTATCTATTTTTAGTTGTCCAATTAATTTCTTTCTATTTTTAGTAGAGACGGGGTCTCGCTCTTGCTCAGGCTGGTTTCGAACTCCTGAGCTCAAACAATCCGCCCGCCTTGGCCTCCCAGAGAGTTAGGATTACAGGCGTGAGCCACCGTGTTACTTTTATTTTTAAAGTCCTATTTTCTGCAACTCTTGTAAAGCCACCAAGAGGGTCTTGTTTTACGTCTCTGCATCTTCCCCAGAGCCTTTCCACAGGGCCACCTAACGCGTCCTTGTTAGGACGCTGGCGTGGAAACAGCGCTGAGGTAGGAAAGTCCTGCTGCTTCGAGGACTTTTATGGTACTTCCTGTCCCTGAGTAGTTCATAAATGTCAAAGATTTATAGTGTTTACCTGCTGGAATACTTGCCCAGCATTTCTGGGCACTTCAGGGCAAAGAATGAAAGATGTAAAGAAAAAAAAATCCTAATAATCAGTGTTGTTGCAAAGGGGATGGAGATTACAACCCTGTTCTCCAGACAGAATCTGAAGATGGAGGGACCTAAGAAACTATTCTGCGCTTGGCCTTTGTGGAAATCCCTAAAATGACGGGAAGCGCACCACCTCAAAACACCAAGGATTCTCTATCAGAAAACTCAAACTGTAATCAAGTTCTGGCTCCCTACGATTTCTACCCACTAGTGCCTTCGTTCTAAGACACTTCTTTACGTCTGTAAGACTGCTGTGTCCCCAACGCAGTCCGTTCTTCACCAGGCTAAACATTCTTTCCGATGCCTTGACTGCTGCGCCGGGGCCCAGGACCACCCCCCGCCGGCGCCCACCTCTGGACGGGCCCCAACCTAGCCACGCTCCTCCTGAAGCACATGAAGCAGAAATAAAGAGCAAAACCCAGTACGCTCTGCCCGGTAGAGCCACAGCGCAGTGGGCCCGCTGCCTCCCTTGATGAGGGTATCTTATTTCTAGGGGAGCGGCAACTGTGCTCTGATCAGACCACATCAAGAATGTGTATTTATTGGCCTTCATCTTACCCTGATTTGGCCTAAATCTGTAGATACTAAATCTGAGAAAGTTATGTGGGCTAAATTTAATATGGTTTTTAGGAAGGTGAAAAACTACATATCAATCCTTGTTCAAAGACTTTATTACATGAAGACACTCAAAATTATTATTTCCTTCATACTTTTCTGTGTTAAAAGATATGTGCATGTGTGCTTTTATTTTTTTGAGACAAGGTCTCACTCTGTTGCCCAGGCTGGAGTACAGTGGCACAAGCACAGCTCACTGTAATCTCCAACTCCCGGGCTCAGGTGATCCTCCTAAGCTCAATCTCCCAAGTAGCTGGGACAATAGGCGTATGCCACCACGCCTGGCTAATTTTTTATTTTATTTTATTTATTTATTTTTTTGAGACAGAGTCTCACTCTCTTGCCTGGGCTAGAGTGCCGTGGCGTCAGCCTAACTCACAGCAACCTCAAACTCCTGGGCTCAAGTGATCCTCCTGCCTCAGCCTCCTAGGTAGCTGGGACTACAGGCACGCGCCATCATGCCTGGCTAATTTTTCCTATTTTTAGTTGTTTGGCCAATTTCTTTCTATTTTTAGTAGAGACGAGGTCTCGCTCTTGCTCAGGCTGGTCTCAAACTCCTGAGCTCAAACGATCCGCCCGCCTCAGTCTCCCAGAGCGCTAGCATTACAGGGGTGAGCCACCGCGCCCGGCTTAATTTTTTATTTTTTATAGAGACCAGATCTCACTATTTTGCCCAGGCTGGTCTCAAACTCCTAGCCTCAAGTCCAATCACCTTGGTCTCCCAAAGTGCTAGATTTACAGGCACAAGCCACCACACCCTGCCCATGTGTGCTTTTAGAAAGACAAGGCTATTGGGAGGCCAACGTGGGAGGATTACTTGAGGCCAGGAGTTTGTGATCAGCCTGAACAAGAGCAAGACCCCATCTCTACAAAATAATAAAAAATTATCTGGGTGTGGTGGCATGTGTCTGTAGTCCCAGCTACTTGGGAGGCTGAAGCAGGAGGATCCCTTAAGCCCAAGAGTCTGAGGCTGCAGTGAGCTGTGATTGCACCACTGCACTCCAGCTTGGGTGACAGAGTGAGACCCTGTCTCTAAAAATAAAAAATAAAACATTATAGAACCAAAAAATGTTTTTCGTCAAAGGTGAATTGCCATAAACAGGAAAGACCAGCATTCCTCACTGGTACCATGACTTTTTTTCTTTTCCTCTAAGGTATTCTTCTAGAGAACATGACGTCTTACTACCTTTCTGAATGAAAGGGCTCAGGCTAGCAGATAGTTTATGCTCAGAGTTTTTCTAATATTTGACCAAAGCCTTTTTCATCCTGTTACCAGGCTGCAGAATGCATGTCTCAGTTAAGTCAAGGTAGGGCTGCTAATTTTAGCAAATAAAAACACAGGATACCCAGTTGAGCTTGAATTTCAGATCAACAAGTAATTTTTTGATGTAAGTATGTCCCATGCAACACAAAGTTACTCATTGACGGTCAGGTGCGGTGGCTCACGCCTGTAATCCTAGCACTCTGGGAGGCCGAGGCAGGCGCATCGTTTGAGCTCAGGAGTTTGAGACCAGCCTGAGCAAGAGCGAGACTCTGCCTCTACTAAAAAAATAGAAATTAGCTGGACAACTAAAAATATACAGAAAAAATTAGCCGGGCATGGTGGCACACGCCTGTAGTCCCAGCTACTCAGGAGGCAGAGGCAGGAGGATCGCTTAAGCGTAGGAGTTTGAGGTTGCTGTGAGCTAGGCTCACGCCACAGCACTCTAGCCCGGCAACAGAGTGAGAGTCTTGTCTCAAAAAAAAAGTTATTCATTGTTGATCTGAAGTTCAAATGTAACCAGGCATCCTGTATTTTATCTGGCAATGCTTAGTCAAGTGTGATGGGCTCCTGCCCAGGTCATCTATCCACAGCCTCTTCAGGCAAGTACCTAGCTGTGCTGTTTCATATTCCTCCTTACCTCACAGGAAATACCCCACAGGCCTGTGTGTGCGCTGAACACCCTTCCCTGCCTGCTCCTAGCCACTTCCCAGCATCACAGCGGACTGCTCAGAAGAGCTAGCTTGAGCGGTGCTCACTCAAGTTAAATACAGTTATGCAACAAATGACATTTCAGTCAATGATATGACGGTGGTTCCATAAAATTATAATGGAGCTGAAACATTGCTATTGCTAGCAATGTCGTGGCACGCAAGGTATCACTCACGTGTTTGTGGTGATGCTGGTGTAAACCTACTGCACTGTGGTTGTATAAAAGGCTAGCACATACAATTATGTGATAATAATAAGCGACTATGCTACTGGTTTATGTATTTACCACACTAGACTTTTTATTGTTATGTTAGAGCATACTCCTACTTATAAAAAAAAAAGTTAACTGTAAAAGAGCCTCAGGCAGGTCCTTCAGGAGGCGTTCCAGAAGAAGGCACTGTTATCATAGATGACAGCTCCACGCGTGTTACGGCCCCCGAAGACCTTCCAGCGAGACAAGATGTGGCTGCGGAAGGCAGCGCTATTGATGATCCTGACCCTGCGTAGGCCTAGGCTAATGTGTGTGTGTGTCTTAGTTTTTACAAAGTTTTTAACAAAGTTTAAAAAGTAAAAAACAAAAAACTTTAAAAATAGAGAAAAAGCTTTCAGAGTTTATAAAGTAAAAGAGGAAAAGTAAGCTAAGATTAATTTATTACTGAAGGGGAAAAAAATTTTTAAATAACTTTAGTGTAGCCTAAGCGTACAGTGTTTATAAATCCACAGCAGTAGACAGCAATGTCCCAGACCTTCATATTCACTCACCGTCTACTCACCCAGATAAATGTCCAGTCCTGCAAGCTCCATTCACGGTAAGTGCCCTGTACAGGTGTACCGTATTGTATCTTTCATACAGTATTTTTACTGTACCTTTTCTATGTTTAGACACACAAATGCTTACCACTGTGTTTCAGCTGTCTTCAGTATTCAGTACAGGAACATGCCATACAGGTTTGCGACTTAGGAGCAATAGGCCACAGCGTTCAGGTTTGTGCAAGCACACTCTGATAACCACACAACGGAATTGCCTAATGATAGGTTTCTCAGAACATATCCCTGCCGTTAAGTATTGCAAGACTGTAAAGGAATAAGTCCTCACCACACAATCATGTCTCTTTCTAGGTCAAAACCCCCAAAAGCCGACCACTGGAGCTAACCAGCATAATTACAAACTGGTCCAGTCCTTGCAGGTCCTTCTTGTCTGTTTCCTAAATCTTGATCATTTCCCAATCTGAATGTGAAGTAAACAATCCATCAACAATTTGCACTAACTGTTTTTGGGGCTTTTGTGGTTAAAAATGTCTTAAGATGCCCCAATCCTCCTGCAGATCACTCTGCAGTCAGAGGCTGAGGCTGTCATAGCTCTGAACAGCAGCTGGGTACAGGATCTAACATCACTGTCTGCCTGCTGGGCAGAAGCCACAGCTGCAACTGCTTTCAGAAAAATGGGCCAGGCCAAAGGAGCTCCCTGTCAGTTTTTCGATGTTCTCAGTGCAAAGATAAAATTACACTTTCACAGGAGTACACGAACTAAAAATAAAATTTTAAAAAAGCTATCTAGTTCTATATCATTTTTCCCCATGATCAGGTCCCATTCAGGTCACTGGCCATTCACTGAAATCGGTTATGAACAGTCGCTTGGTTCTGCCTTGCCTGGAGTTTCAGGCTGTCAGCCTCAGCCTCTGCGATGGCCTCAGGAGAGCCAGGCAGACAAGGATACTCTAGGAGGTCTGGCCTAGGGTGGAGGGAGTTGTCAGTTTTCTCCTCCAGGCGCTAACAGTGGGCTTCCTTAGGTTTTCTTTCACAACTCCCCAACCTAGTTTAGAGTAGGCAGAGTATGTCAAGGACAGGGCAAGGAAATGCTGTGCCTTTCCTCAGGATTGAGGGGGCAGGAGAGAAAATCAACTGACAAAGAATGCTTGTCACCATGTCATCTCTTTTCCCTTGGGTGTTTTCCAATCCTGAGTCACTTCCTATTCCTATTTTCCTCAAAGATGTCAATAAACAATGGATGGAGAAATTTCTGAGTAATTCCTAAGTACATTTCTTGGTAATGACACCAACTCTCATTTACATAGGTGGGATGGATATTCTCACATGGGTCTAGTCATAGCCATGAGCCAGAAGTCCTGAATCCCTATTC
The DNA here is from genome assembly GCA_963575035.1 of Avahi laniger. Classification (NCBI taxonomy): domain Eukaryota; kingdom Metazoa; phylum Chordata; class Mammalia; order Primates; family Indriidae; genus Avahi; species Avahi laniger. The sequence continues at coordinate 22,401 of CAUYSK010026903.1, read as the reverse complement.
TACGATGTTTGAAAATTCGTACTTAAACATCTACTTAAGATGGCATACTCTTGCTAGCCCCCGTACCCCGTCCTCAAATCACTTATAGATTATTTGACTGAACCCAGATGAGCCTCTGGGCCCTCTCCGTAGTCCTCCCTTGCAGCAGCCACCAGTCCTTCTGAGCTGGCAGAAGAGATGAAACTCACATGCTACGCCAGGTCTAAACTTTGCACAGAAATAATTCGAAACAACCCTTTCCCCTTTTATTCTGGCCATTTTGAAAAATTATTGTTTTTCTAAGATGAGTAGTTTTCAAACTGTAATGTACGTAAGAACCACCTAGAGACAATTTTTGGGTGACGCAACTATTCTGTACCTTGTTGTGGTGGTTACTTAACTGTATGCATTTGCAACCTACACACTAAAAAGGCCCCACTAGCAACTGCTTCTGGACAATCCTCTCGGAAGAGCAAAGTGACACTGGCCCGTGCAGACCTAGATTCCTTCTCAGCTTTGCGTCCATCTCCACGTGCTTCGTGCTTCTGTACAACCTGCTTCCAGCGTGCCGTCTAAAGGAGGCAAAGCCTTATTGCATGGTTATACAAGCCCTTACAACCTTAAAAATAGTTTTTAAACTTTATGTGGCAAAGAAAACAGATTCAACATTGTGATGTCACAGTACCTTTTTCAAGTATTAGTCGCTGGTCTGTTGGCAAATCTGCCAAAGAATCCATTTCCAAAACTAACAGGCCTGGCGCGGTGGCTCACTCCTGTAATCGTAGCACTCTGGGAGGCCAAGGCAGGACTGCTTAAGGCCAGGAGTTCAAAACCAGTCTAAGTAAGAGTGAGACTCTGTCTCTATAAATAGAAAAATCAGCCAGGTGCGGTGGCTCGAGCCTGTAGTCCCAGCTACTTGGGAGGCTGAGGCAGGAAGATCGCTGGAGCCCAGAAATTTGAGGCTGCAGCGAGCTATGATGACACCACCGCATTCTAGCCTGTGCAACAGAGCAAGTTCCTGTCTCAAAAAACAAAAAAACTAAAAAACCCCCAAAATAAAAACCCTAACAGAATTGGAGTGATTTAATGGTTCCAACAAGCTTTCAAACAGCTCACAAGTTTATTACCAAATATGGTTAGCTGACCAGTGCACCATCTGTGCTGCTGAGGTTGGGCTCTGTGCATGTCCTACCAGTCAGCTCTCCCAAGTCTGTAGGAACAGAGGGCATTGTTGCGATAAATGCTCCCCTCTCATCCACCCTCTCCCACACTCTTCCCTTCTCAGGAGGTGGATTAGGCATTCCAGCAACAATGCTGTCTCTGCTATTGCGGAGTGTCCCTCTCAGAAGGCACTCCTAGAGGAAAAGCCTCAAGATCCAAAGGGAGCCAAGGGTGTGTTCCCTGCTTCCAAGCTTAGACCGCAGCCTCCCCACCAGGCTACCTATGCTTCCCAGACTGTGACTCCAAAATACACCCATCTGTGTAGCCACGGCAGTCCTAGAAGAGCTCCAACCCAGCTATGAAAAAGGACATCTTTTGAGCCCAAACCTTTAGTTGGAAATTTCTCTGTTCATGTATTCTCACCAAGACCAATTTACAGGTGAATGTACGAAGAAGAGATTTTCATATCAGGTTTCCTGTGTAAAATTTGGGTGCTATTTTATATAAAGAATGGGGTAAAACCCCCAATATGACATTTCCTGGCAGCCCAGTTTTCAATGGGTTTCGAGTTTTGGGAAAGGATGCACAGACCACAAATGAATCTTCTAAACTGTATTTGGAACTGATAAAATGCTTGGCAATGACAAAATCTTCCTAGAGACAAGGTCCTGAGCACAAAGTCTGTCTCCACCATGAAAGTTTTACATACACTGTACAGAACAAAATCAGCAACAAGTGATCTTTGGCACTATAACAGGTAATTCCTTAGATGTTCATGCAATATCCAAACTGCACACATTACATCAGATTGCTGGATAACATTTGAATTTTACATTTAAATTATCCTAAAAGGTTGGAAGTCCTAGCTTTTTCGTATCAATATGCTAACCTTATCATAACACTTAGTGCCTGAGGTAGAGACTGCTGTAAGAGATTTAAAAAAAACACAATTGAGAGTACAATAAAGAAAACCATTTTCAATCTTGGAGGCATATGGCCAAATTCTTCACCTGGTTCAACAAGCCAACTCTGAAATGCAGAATTCTTTTTATCTCTGTAGAGATTTTTTTTACACTGTAGTAGAACTTTTATTTGGACTCCTGGATTTCGGAACACTATGGATTGCTTCTTTAAAAAGTATGATTGTTAACGTGGAATGTGTGTAAACTAAACCCACTTAATACCATTATTAAAAACAAAAACAGAACTAGATTAGAGACAGTAGCAAATAAAAATGTTTAAGCTCTTCATGATGTGAGGTAAGAATGAGGACAAGTATGCAATTCAACCTAATGATTCTAACATTTGATGGTGACTGTGAATTATTATAGATTTATAACATATGAGTTGAAATTTTGTTTCCAAAGTGCCCTGTATAGGTTCAGGGGCTTTATTACTTTTAGGTGGTCACTCTTTATGAGATTACATGATTTTATAAAGATAAAACTAATCTAATACCTGGAACCTTCCAATCAAAATGACCAGCAACAACTGTGTCTGAGCTCAGGTATTTTCTTCACAACCAAGAAAGACCTTTGATTTATAAAAAGGCATTTCTTGAAATAGGTTCAAGTATAACATCCTTGTCTTTTACAGAAAGGTAGCTGGCCAAAAATTTATCAACTATAGATGTTATTTTTAGAAGTGAACTGTCTCATAAATGAGACAGAAAGCATAAAGCACGGACATCTAGAAGCTGAGCGGGTAAATCATACACATGACTAATAAGAATAACATTTAAGTCCATTCTTGGTATAAACTGCTTTAAAGTCCGTGTTTCAAACCATCACTGATGCCTGTGATAAGAGCACTGAAGAACACTTTACTACCACCGCATAGCTGAACTTTTTTTTTTGAAGCTCCAAACTCAGACAAGTGACCAATAAAATAATAGCTGGTCTTTTAACACCTTTTACCAGAGGCTCTAACTACTTCCTAACACTTCTGAGAGGTAGGTGGCTCCTGAAACTTGGAAAAGTAAAGTGATCTGCCTAATTTCATACCATGAAGAAATCACAAGAGTCAAGGTAACTAATACTGATTTTTTTTTCCATTTAAAGATACAGGTGGCCTTCTAAAAAGACAGACATGTGGGAGTCCTAAACAGTGAGAACCATTTCAGATGGCAAAGATCATTTTTAAAGAATAAATAATTCTATAGACGTTAGTCAAGGAAAATCCCCAGAAAATGATGTAACACACTTGTGGTTTTAAATGAACAAATACAGAAATGGGCAAAATTAAGTCATAAGTAAAGATAAAGCCACAAAATGAACCTTAACATTTCTTTAGGGGAAAATGTTATCTCATTCTACCCTCGAGTTTCAATTAAGAAAGCAAGCCTTTTCCTTTTACAGTCTCTTCTGAATAGATTTTAACAAAGAAGAGCAAAGGACATACCATATTTGAATAAATCCAATAGCACTTTAAGGAACATAAAAATGTTAATCACATCCTGATTGTAGCATGTGAAGAACTAAGCACTCAACTTCTATTTAAGCAAACGCCACGACAGAGCATGTCTTATATAGCAATTCAAAATGGTATGATTTTGATAGGAAAAGGAAAAAACTAATGAGTTTTTTAATAAAAATACCTGCACGTTCCAGAAAAATATTTTTACAGATTCTATGCAGACTCAACTAATGGGTCAAGCCAGACATTGATAGTGTCATTTTCTTAATGTAAGTCCATAACATGTCATTAGGAGAAAATGGCTTTGGCAAATTTATATGCTTCAAAGGCTCAAAGGAATGTACTAAGAAGGCAGTGAGAGACGGGAAATTCTTGTTATAATTAAAACTTCAGCGAGAGAATAAAAATAGATTTAAAAAGTGTGTGCATGTGGGGAAGTGACAGAGTATCTTTCCATATACTTTAAGAAGTTGGAGAGTTATCCAGACACAAAAGATAACATTCACATCAGAACAGGCCAAGATGAAACACCATGGGCACTGACTGTAGAAACTGAGTGGATGTGTCTGGTGCCAAATGTCTTTGCCTGGTTCTTCCTGGCATTTCTGCTTGACTCCTTCCCTCCCCACCACTCTCAGATCCCCAACCTTTCCACTGGTGAAGCCACTGTTCTCCTTCAGGCTCTGAAAAGATGTACATACATGTATCGGCATTTTCTGTTCTTCAGTTAAGAAATCTGCTTGAAGCTCCAGCAACATAAGAATTGGTAGTTCTTTGTCTTAGCTAGGCCTAGGTGTTTAAAATCTTGCCTGTTTTCTTGAAATTATATAAATTTCCTCATTAAGCATTTGGTTTGAAGGAAATTGTGCATGTCTATTAATTATCCATGATACATACACATATAATCATTTTCTGAAATTTCCCCTTCAGTCTCACCTGAGTTTACTTTTTACTTAAGATGTTTAGAGAACCTGAAGAGTTTCCTCTAGGCTAAAATTTAAAGATTAAAAAAAAAAAAAAAAAAAAAAGCAAAATGAATAGCTAGATGGTAATGTTACAATTTCTACTAGGTTTCTTTTTTGAGGGGGAGAGAAGGAATGTAATAGAAAAATAACAAAGGGAAAAAAAACTGCACAAAGGGCTCTATTCTACTATACTTATAAATCATGGAGAGCTGGCATTTTGTATTTAAGACATAAAAAATAATACTTTTGGAATTTCAAAGTAAGAGGTGGCCTGCAATAGCTTTCTGTTAGAAAAGAGTGAGATACTCAAATAAAATGCTCCCTGGTGGAGCAAAGGCCCCTTTAAACCTGTCAAGCTCTTACTGAGCAGCTCACAAAACTTAAACAATGTGAACATTAGAGAGCAAGGCTCTCTCCAACATAAGGTTGAAAACGGCAATATTGCAAATTATATTTAGTGTGATGAACATTAATGCTTGTTATTTACAAATACATATGCCTACAGGGAATAAATACTGAACTTCTCTTCAGGTCTATTTACAGACAGAATCCCAGGTCAGAATGACCTTTCAGGCAGAATCTTGCCCTGGCAGAAGTAAGTAAATCATAGAAGTTCCATGGTAAATTATAAAAAATAAGGAATTTGGATTTTGGCCTCCTGCCATTTGTAGTACAAGTATCTTTGACTATTCTTAGTCTGCAAGGAGACATTTGTATTTCTAATAACAAATAAAATATCCATCACTGGCTTCTTAAGAAACCACAGAGAGAGGCAGGTTTCTGGACAGAGGCTTAAGGCAAATCAAACAAGGTTCACAACTACATCCTACTAGGGCTCATTTTCCAGGCATGGCTTTGCTTTCAGAGAGAGGCAGCTTAGCATCAACTCTAGCAAGGTTCTGCACACTGCTACCAGACTGGGGATACCTTTATTAGTCTTTTGAAAGAATTTAAATTATATACACATCATCGAAGCATATACTGGCAATGCCTGATATTTAAAGGAATTCTGCAGTTAATCATTTACCTCCTTTGAAAATATGAACAGGTTTTCAAAATTGACTACAACTCTGATCACATGAATGAGATTCAAAGATTTCTCATGTAAAAGAAAGATCTCAACCTCCTACTGTGGACTTCTTTCCAAGACTGAAAAATTATACTTCCTCCTCAGTCTCCTTCCATATCTGAAATCTTTCCTGCAATATGAGAGGCACTTTTATTAGGTGTAGCATCTATTAAAACTCTAAAGGCAGGGTAGAATTTGCTGAATGAAGTAATAACACTAGCCTAACAGGCATTACTTATAAGGACTTCTTTCCTTTAATATAAAAGTATAATTACAGCAGTCCAATGTACAAATACAAAAAAAGTTCTCATACTAATAAAAAAAATGTACCATAATACTGTACATACAAAAACTGTTCAGTGAGAATGATTTAAATATATCTGTTCTTTTCCAGATCTGGAAGACATAAATGTAAAGTTCTGCAACTGTATTACTGCTGAGAACATGTGCCCAGGAACACCGTGCTTCCCTCTTTTCACCCTCATCCCAACCCCGCCTTCAGAGTCCCCTGAGCTTGGATCAAGAGCCAACAGCATCCCTGAAGATAACCAGAGCCAAATGTTTACTCAATGGAAGTCATTATTCAGTGAGCTGTTGCTTACCATAAACTATGAAAACCTTAAGCTTTAAGCCCAGCCAAGATTAAATCCAGACAGAGGTCTTCCCATCCCCTGATTTGCTACTAGCACTGCTTTTGTTGGACCCAGCTTTGGACCCTACTTTGGCCTTTTTTTCCCGGGGACCATGGGGATTGTTTTGGTGACTGTAGGCCTGGATTGCTAGATCTAAGCGTTCCTGAGCCATTCTGATCTCCCGCTGCAGAGTCTCCAGGTCAGCTGGGAGGTTCTCCTCATGGCTGCCATACTGTTGTTCCTGGGCGATATTGGCCTTGTTTTGCTTGTAGGCAATCTTGGCATTAGATAATTCGGTGTACTGGATTTGATCTGGTTTGACAGCAATGTTATAGCCAGGGGGAGCAGATGGTGTATTCCAAGTGAAAGGATAATTATAAGCACCCGGATCTTCAAGTTCCCTCCTTTTACTGTTTAGTGAGTCTCGAATGGTCCCAAACCCTAAATGAAGCATCTCCCAAATGTTAAGCAATAGGCAAAGGCCCGTAACACCATACATTATCAGAAGGAAGATGGTCTTTTCAGTGGGTCTAGAAATAAAGCAGTCTATCTTATGAGGGCAAGGAAGTCTGCTGCACACATAAAATGGGTGGACTTGGAAGCCATACAGAAAATACTGCCCTATCAGAAAACCCACCTCAAATACGGTCCTTGCCAGCAACTGCAGCACATAGATTTTCATGAGCCCATCCTCCCGAATCCGTCGTCGGCCATCATGCTTGGGTTTAGGTGGGCTCTGCTCTTTATTTTCTTTTTCACTTTCTAATTCCATTTCTGGATACATCATGGGATCCTCTTCATGGTCCTCCTCTGTTTCTTCCAGAGCCCGGTGCTGTTTCCAACGCATCGCATAGGGTTTACTCCGAGCTGCCTTCTTGTCTGCTTCGCCGTGCTCCATTTTGGCAATCTTATGAATGGCATAGCCCAGGTACATCACTGAAGGAGTGGCCACCAGGATGATCTGGAAAACCCAGAAGCGCACATGGGAGAGGGGTGCAAAGGCATCATAGCAGACATTCTCACAGCCCGGCTGCTCTGTGTTGCATACAAATTTGCTTTGTTCATCATAATAGATGGACTCTCCTCCTACAGCTGTAAGGACAATCCGGAAGACAATCAACACGGTGAGCCAGATCTTCCCCACAAACGTTGAATGGTTGTGAATTTCCTCCAGCAGGCGAGTCAGGAAGCTCCAACTCATGGTGATTGAATTGGTTTGCCCTGATAAAAGTGGAAAAATGCCAAAGGAAAACCAACAAATATTAAAATCTTAACGATTTAATTTTTAATTTATGGTATCTCTAGGAACTACTACTTTATATACTTGAAATCTAACTTCAAGTCTTATACTGGGACAAATGTTAGACTAAATAGCATCTCACTCTCTGCGACCCTTAGGTAAGACTACTTTTTAGCCACTGCGCCGGCCTATTTATTTTTTTAAGAGACAGGTTCTTCCTCTGTCGCCCAGGCTAGAGTGCAATGGCATGATCACAGCTCACTGCAACCTCAAACTCCTGGGCTCAAGCAATCCTCTTGCCTCAACCTCCTGAGTAGCTTAGGACTATAGATACATGCTGCCACAGTCAACTAATATATATATTTTTTAATTTCTTAGAGATGGGGTCTTGCTATGTTCCCCAGGCTGGTCTTGAACTCCTGGCCTCAAGTGATCTTCCCACTTCAGCTTCCCAATGTGTTGGATTACAGGTGTGATCCACCACACCTACCACAATTCTACTTTTTAAACCAGGAAAGATACGAAAGCAAACCAGACTTTCTAGGAGCCTATAGGCCCAAACAAGTGCTCATACACTGAAGTGAACAGTTCTACCTGGCCAGGCATGGTGGCTCACGTCTGTAATCCTAGCAATCTGGGAGGCTGAGGTGGGAGGATCACTTGAGCCTAGGAGTTCAAAACCAGCCTAAGCAAGAGCGAGACCCTGTCTCTACTAAAGACAGAAAAATTAGCTGGGCATCTTGGTGTGTGCCTATAGTTCCAGCTACTCCAGCTAAGGCAGAAGGATCGTTTGAGCCCAGCAGTTTGAGGTTGCTGTGAGCTAGGCTGACGTCACGGCATTCGTCTGGGCAACAGAGTGAGACTTTGTCTCAAAAAAAAAAAAAAAATTTAAAATATTAAAATAAATAAAATTATAGTTATCATTTATTGAGATGTATTTCTCAGATGCAGTATATTGAGTTCTTTACATACACTGTTGGTTTGTGTGTGTGTGTGTAAAGAGTGGAGGGAGCGAGGAAGGGGGGGTGAGCTACATATATTGTTATTTCACGAGACCTTCAGAATTTTGTGAGATATAGAGAAGAAAACAACACACATGTGTAGCTATTCAGTCCAGTCACAGAAAGACCACCACTGAGAACATAAAGGGGACACTTGGGCTGGACTCCACTGTGAAGAGATGGCTTATTAGGAAACTTAAATTGTGGACCAGGTGACAAAGTGTTAAAAGGAATTAAAGAGACGGTATAGCTACAAACTACAGGCAATGATCGAGAACTGAAACAAAAGATAGAGAGGAACTAGGAAGACACTCCCTAGTTAGGCTGCATAGCACAGCAGATTCTGGTTTTACTTAGAAGCCCAGTGAGTGGTCTTGCAACTAATATCATAGCCCTTTACTACATAACAAAATTTATAAATTATATTCCTGTATGTTGTTTATGGTAGATAGTAAAACAAAATTTTCAAAGACAGTTTTATTCTGAGATTTTTACAGGTAAAACCAGGTAAAAATCACCAGGTAAAAACCATCTAAATGAGATAATATATGTAAAATCCCTAATACAGCCCCTGGCACAAAGTACACCTAGCCTCCACTTCTCTTCCTCCTTTTCCCAGTTTACTTCTGCAGATTACAGGGGATCTGTCACATTGCCAAAGAAGTTTAAATACATTTTACCTGTTTTCCAGAACTTCTATTATCCAAACTGTTCTTAGAGAAATGATGTCTTGCCTGCAACTTTTCCAGATTCCCTCTGGAAGAAAAAAAGAAAAGAGCAGGTCATAAGCTTCCTCCCACAGAAAACAATTAATCACTAAAACGCCATTTTCAGGAAGAAACAAAATTTTCTTTTTTTTTTTTTTTTTGAGACAGAGTCTCACTTTCTTGCCTGGGGTGAGTGCCGTGGCGTCAGCCTAGCTCACAGCAACCTCAAACTCCTGGGCTCAAGCGATCCTTCTGTCTCAGCCTCCCGAGTAGCTGGGACTACAGGCATGAGCCACCATGTCCGGCTAATTTTTTCTATATATATTTTTAGCTGTCCAATTAATTTCTCTCTATTTTTGGTAGAGACGGGGTCTCGCTCTTGCTCAGGTTGGTCTCAAACTCCTGAGCTCAAAGGATCCACCCGCCTTGCCTCAGCCTCCCAGAGTGCTAGGATTACAGGCGTTGAGCCACTTCGCCCGGCCAAGAAACAAAGTTTTCTGTGTACCAAAGGAATCAATCAGAATGATACGGAAACAGGCCTGAGTTTGAATACCACTGTTTTCTCCTCCCATACATGTAGTAGGAGAAACTATGTGACAGTGATCCAAAGATTCTTAAATCATTGTATTCTAAGAAAATATAACGGGAAGATGAGTCATTTGTGGAAATCCAAAGCAAATGAACTCTGGCACCCACTGGAAAAAGCCAAAGCAGAAGAACCCCAGCAAATTAAAAGCAGGTCACTAAAGGCCTTGCAAAAATCTTCACCCTACGTGCTCTATTCCCTGGAGCAGCCAACTAAGAGCAAGCTGTTTAGCTAAAACACCCAACAGCTGGCTCTCAGCCACTGGGACACCCGGCTCCACAGGAGGTGATTTACAGATTCAACTGCACACAGTCACAGAAAGAAAACACCTGCATCTGTACCGGAGTAAAAATCAAAACAAATTCCAAGATGATTCTCACAGTTCTGGAGGCAAATTTCACGATGAATTATTGCTCATTATCAAGTTCTGCCAACTCTGAATAGCGATGGCCAAAAGTCATCCGTAAGGTCCAACACTGTTCATTACTATCATTTAACAAATTTAAAACAATCCCTCAGTGTTATGTGTTCATAGTAACTTAATTAAAAAGGTTTTTTTCTTCTTAGATACAGGAAGAAAAAAAAAACTGGAACAATTTCCAAAAGACCAATGAAGCAAGGAAAAAAATGAAGTGCAAGCATCAAGATTTACATATAAAGAACTCACCACAAGACTTTTAAGTACAACTCCCATTTCTAGTCCTGTTTTCCAACTGAGCTCACTTCTTTTCCTCTTCTCGCTAAATATACAAGTTATAAAACCACAAAACAAGTAGTAAATAATATGTAATTTTTAAATGGTGATGTAAGCCAGATTTCCGACACAGAACTCCATAACAGAGTTCCCTGCAAGCTCAGATTTCCCCTAAACATCACATCTAACGCATTTCCTCCAAAGCCTGAAATTCTATTTGTTCCAATAAGCCAAAGTAATGAAAATACTATTGTTAATTAGTCAGAAAACTCATCCTCTATACTTCCATCCATATCAAAGATATATGAGTATCTTTTAAAATAATTATTGCTATGTAAGAACTTCTCAATAGTTCAGCATCTCATATGATAACTTTTTCTTCGGTGGGAGGAACTGGTGATAAACCCTTTGAAACTTATATAAGTTATAAAGCAGCCATTTTACACACCCAGAAGTATGTATTCTGTACTGGTTAAGCTGTAGGCCTAGAAAATGCTGGACACTTAAAGCCTGGTTTTCCACGGGCATTCATAAGAGCCATAGCACCCCATACCTATATAACCTGAAAAGTCTTTGGAATGGGTATCCCCATAGTTAATGCTCTTGACCACAAAATGCCCATGAGGGGTAGAAGGTGGGGGGTCTAGATACTTGGCTTCTGTTTACTGGATATACCCAGATTAATTCACTTTGCTTCTCTTAACGTAATTTTATTGTGGGGAAAAAAATAAACCCATAACATTAAAAGAAAACGCAAAAAGCCACAATCATAGCTAGTTAAAAATGTTTTGGTTTTCCACACTTCCTTCCAATCTTTGTCCACATGAATTCATATCAATACAGCAAGTGTAAACGACACTAATTTACAAAGTGCTAATTTGCAAAGGGGTCTAGTAGTAAAAATGAACTTGTCTTTGTGCAGTTTTCATTTTAAAATAACGAATCACGGGCTTCCTAAAATGAACGGCAGTATGACCAGTGTTTTGATCTATGGTAGGTTTTTCTTTGGTAATTTTCCCTTTCCAAATCCCTTTCCTCTCTTTCTAAGTACCCACTTTTGCTCTCAGCGGAATGTCAAATCAAATAATCCCTGGGTAATCTGTGTGTGGTCTGGGAAACATTTTGAAAATGTTAATTCTTTAGGCAGTGTGGTGGCATGCAGCACCTGTATTCCTGGCTAATCAGGAGGCTGAGGCAGGAGGATCACTTGAACTTAGGAATTTGAGGTTGCAGTGAGTTATGACGATGCCACTGCATTCTTGCTTTAGCTCAGGCAACAGAGTGAGACTCTGTCTCACAAAAAAAAAAAAAAAAAGAACAAGAAGAAAATGTTAGTCATTTCTGTAATGGGTCACTCATTCTCTAGGCAAGCCCCACTGTCCTACAGCTATGCATTACTATGCTTTTTTTTTCTTTTTTTTTTTGAGACAGAGTCTCACTCTGTCACCCTGGGTAGAGTGCAGTGGCATCATTATGGCATATTGCAACCTCAAACTCCTGGGCTCAAGCGATCCTCCTGCCTCAGCCTCCTGAGTAGCCGAGACTACAGGCACGCACCACCACGCCTGGCTTTATTTTTCTATTTTTGGTAGAGACGGGGTCTCACTCTTGTTCAGGCTGGTCTTGAACTCCTGAACTCAAGCGAGCCTCTCAGCCTCCCAGAGTGCTAGAATTACAGGCATGAGCCACCATGCCCAGCCCAGCATTAAAACATCAAAAATGGCTTACAGGCCAGGCGCGGTGGCTCACGCCTTGTAATCCTAGCACTCTGGGAGGCCAAGGTGGATGGATTGTTTGAGCTCAGGAATTCAAAACCAGCCTGAGCAAGAGCAAGACTCCGTCTCTACTAAAAAAAAAAAAAATAGAAATTATTTGGACAACTAAAAATATACAGAAAAAATTAGCCGGGCGTGGTGGCACATGCCTGTAGTCCCCAGCTACTCAGGAGGCTGAGGCAGTAGGATCGCTTGAGCCCAGGAGTTTGAGGTTGCTGTGAGCTAGGTTAATGCCACGGCACTCACTCTAGCCAGGGCAACAGAGCGAGACTCTGTCTCAAAAAAAAAAAAAAAAAAAAAAAGCTTACAATGTCGTAGAGTACACTATTCCACCAGAGCGAATAAAATCAAATGACTTCAAAAAGAAAAACAGACTAAGCAGAATGGCAGGTTCTGGAGTTAACATTTCTAAAGCAGAATGTATCACTGCCAAATGTGGTCTCACTGTGGAGGAAAGTGTGTTCTTGCTCCACTAAACTTCCTTTTCCTCTGAACTATTATTTTGCTCAGTTTTCAGGTGCCTGAGATTCAGGACACAGTCTTCTTTGCTGACTTCTCTGTTTCTGCAAACAGACTTGGTTATAGTATAGGGAGTGAGAGTGTGCAATTCACCTGTGAATGGCTCACATGAAGAAATAAAAATATTCCATCTACAAGTGGAAAATGGTATAGAAGTGGTGATGAAGACATGGGTGGAAGCCAAACACCTCAGTGTCGTTTGCTAATTAGGAAAGCCCCAACTGATTTATATGTACCTTTATACTTATTATGCTCCTTTACTAGAGGCAAAATGGTATTTCAAAATTATGACAATTTGTATGTTCAGTAATACAATGGGGTACACTCCGCCATATGTTTACCCCCTTTGTGGGCTATTTCCATTCTTTTGCCTATTTATCTACAGAATGTACTCTTAATATAGTACAGATATTAACCATCTGACATTTAATATTAATATAATTAATATAAACACTTTCTCAGTTTGTCTTCCTTCAAATTTTATTATTTTCATAGAACCACAGTCAATTTCTTAAATAAAAGGTGAGAAAAAGTTATTTTCTAGAATGACTTTTATTTTTAAACAAATAATAAAATATTAAATCAAAAATTAATAAAAATAAATTAATAAAATTAAAAAATTATTTAAAAAATAAAAGCCATTCTAGAATGCAATTCATAGTAGCCCATAATTCAAAAGGATTCACATACTCACACAAAAACCCCCACATACTGAAGAAAATGTTTGCTTATGTAACATTTATTGAACAGAAACCAAATGTGCTATTTTTAGTCTGTTTTCCAAATAACAAAAGATACAAATTTACCTAGTCTTACATTGGAAAATAGAATTTTAAAAATTAGTTGGCATCAACATGGTAATAAATTATATAATTCCCTCCCAAATTCTTTTTATTTCAAGAGTTTTCTGGCTGGGCTTGGTGGCTCACGTCTGTAATCCTAGCATTCTGGGAGGCTGAGGTGGGTGGATCGCTCAAGGTCAGGAGTTCTAGACCAGCCTGAGCAAGAGCAAGACCCCGTCTCTACCAAAAAATGGAAAGAAATTATCTGGACAACTAAAAATAGATACATAGAAAAAATTAGCCGGGCATGGTGGCACATGCCTGTAGTCCCAGTTACTCAGGAGGCTGAGGCAGAAGGATTGTTTGAGCCCGGGAGTTTGAAGTTGCTGTGAGCTAGGCCGACGCCACGGCACTCACTCCAGCCAGGGCAACAGAGTGAGACTCTGATTCAAAAAAAAAAAAAAAAAGAGTTTTCTATCAGTTATAGCCTAACAGGAACATGTCAATACTTACTGCATTTTTCTGTAAAAGAAAAGTCATACAACTTTTTTTTTTTTCTTTTGAGACAGAGTCTCACTGTGTTGCGTGGGTTAGAGTGCCGTGGCGTCAGCCTAGCTCACAGCAACCTCAAACTCCCAGGCTCAAGCAATCTTCTGTCTCTGCCTCCCAAGAAGCTGAGACTACAGGCATGCGCAACCATGCCCGGCTAATTTTTTATATGTATTTTTTTAGTTGTCCAGCTAATTTCTTTCTATTTTTTTTTAGTAGAAACGGGGTCTCGCTCTTGCTCAGGCTGGTCTTGAACTCCTGAGCTCAAACAATCCACCTGCCTCGGCCTCCCAGAGTGCTAGGATTACAGGTGTGAGCCACCGCGCCCGGCCAGAAGTCATACAAGTTTTGAAGATTTCATGTAAAGCACATTGTTTGGATTATCTCAGGAGGCAGACTCTATTATTAGCCCCATTTTAAAGACGAGGAGATGAGTCCCAGAAGTTTATGTAAGTTGCCTAAGATCATCTAGTTATTAAGTGGTAAAGCCAGAATTTGAAGTCAGCCAGTCTTGCTCTAGAGTTTGGCTTCTTAACTACTAGTAAAGAATTACATCACGGGCGGAGTGCAGTGGCTCATGCCCACCTATACTCCTAGCACTTTGGGAGGCCGAGGGAGAATTTGCTTGAGGCCAGGAGTTTGAGACCAGCCTGGGCAACAGGGAGACCCTATCTCTACAAAAAAATACAAAAATTAGCTGGGTGTGGTGGTACACACCTGTAGTCCTAGCTACTTGGGAGGCTGAGACAGGAGAATCGCTTGAGCCCAGGAGTTTGAGGCTGCCGTTAGCTACGATGACACCACTATACTCTAGCCCAGGGCAACAGGGACTCTCTCTCCAAGTTTCTAATCTCAGTTCAACACTTTTCAGGAACTCATTTGCTTACTTTTCCCTATTAGTTTCTTTTCCCATCTCCCACAATGGCTGCTCTTCAAAAGCTACACCTTAAATCTAATCCTAGCCCAATTCCCAATTTACAGATGATTTTACATTCAGAGAGGAAAATAAAAACCAACAGAAGAAAATGCCCTCAACCTTCTTTCCTCTATTTAAAAAACAGACAAACTACGTGACACAGTAGTTATCAGACCTTAGACAACATGGAGCACATGATGGGGATCCCTCAGAGAAGGCAAACTAACAAGGTGAGACCTCTGATTTTCCTCAGAGACAGGGAACCCAAAAAGAGCCTGGCAGACTCACTGAATTAAGGAAGACGGAGTACAGATTTGAGAGGCCAAAAGCAGCTAGAATTCACAGGGCGGTGTACTGGAGAACAGAGGGCTGCACAGAGCGCAGGCCCCAGAGATCTGTGGAGGGGCCCTTCGGTCTTCAGCACTGATCAGTGCACCTATGTGAGGAAACCATCTAAGGAAGGGATAAGAACTGGAAGGGAGTGTGCAGAACAATCCCCAGATATCACATACGACCAGGAATAATTTGTGTGCGTTCCTACCAGCCAAAGTGGAAAGACATCCTAACACCACGTATATACTCTGAACAGTATTACATCAGAAGAGGAGCCAAACTGGACATAGGTTAAAGGCTGTTCTGTCCCCTCCCCCAACAAAGTGTAGAATCAGCATCAGAAGAATCAAACTGTTTTCAGAACATAATGGGCCTAGAAAAAAGCTTAAAAATATCTAACAGAATACAAAAACCCAAACCAAGAATCTAACAACATAAAATTTACAATGTTTGACATCCAATAATAAATCACGCGTGAGAAAAATCGGTATATACAGACTCAGAAATGACACAGCTACAACTAGTAGACAAGGGCACTAAAACACCTACACCATTAATATAAACACATTCCATGTGCTAAAGAAGGTAGAAGAAAGCATCAACATGATAGAGACATGGAAGATACAAAAAAGACCAAAACTGAACTTCTAAAGATGAAAATTACATCTGAGACAATGTGTAAGATTTTAAACTTGAAGATACAGCAATAGAAACTATCCAGAATAAAATGGAATTAAAAAAAAAAAAAAAACCACAGTATGAGTGAGCTGTGAAACAGTGGTCTAATATATGTATAACTGGAATGCCGGGGGGGGAAAAGGGGGTCAAGGAGCAGAAAAATGTTAATAGAAATAATAACTAAAATTTTCCAAATCTGATGAAAATCATAAATCCACAAAAATTCAACAAATCACTAGAACAAGGAATAAGAAGGGAACTCCATAGCATTATAACCAAATTGCTTAAAACCAATAAAGAGATATCTTAAAAGCAGCTAGGAAAAAAGATACTACATAAACAAAAAAAAATTAAAATGACAGAATTCTCAATGAAAGCAATAAAAGCCAGAAGATAGTGGAGCAACACATTTAAAATCCAGAAAAACACCCCCAGAATTCTCTACCTAGTAAAATCACAGCTATAAGAAAGCAGAAGAAAGGAAAATAATTACAAAGAGAGAAAGACAAAAACAAATTAAGTACTTACTATATGATCCAGCCATTCTGCTCCTAAGCATTACTCAAGAGGTGAAATTCTATCTCAATAAAAACACTTGTACATGAATGTTAAGTTTCATTTGTAATAGCCAAAACCTAGAAACAACACAAATGCTCATAGACTAAATGGACTGTTGTATATTCACAAAATGGAATACTACAAGAATAAAAAAAAAAATAAACTACTGATACATTCAGCATAGATCAATCTCAAAACAGTAACAATCAGGCTGAATGACAGAAGGCAAAAAAGAATACATACAGTACGATTCCATTTATGTAACATTCTAGAAAACACAAACTAATCTTTAGTGATAGAAAGCAGATCAGTAGTTGTCTATATTGATAAGTTGGAGGTGGAGTGCAAAGAGGGGTAGGAAAGTCAATCTTGCTTTTTCTCTCTCCACCACCAAACTATCAGCAAATCCTGTCAGTTCTATCTTCAAAATAGATCCACAATTTAACCACTCTTACCACCTCCATTGCTATTGCTCTGATCCAAGCCACTTTCATCTGTCACCAAGACCACCCTAAAAACAACCCCTCTAACTGGTCTCTTAGCCCTGTGATCCCCAACACCCCCAACCCCCGGCTAAAGAAGTGGTATCAGTCTGTGGGGTGGCCTGTTGGGAACGGGGCCACACAGCAGGAGGTGAGTGGAAGGCCAGCAAAGATCCATCTGTATTTACAGCCACTCCCCATCACCACCTGAACTCTACCTCTCCGCCCCGCCCCCCATTGGCCATGGAAAAATTATCTTCCATGAAACCTGTCCCTGGTGCCAAAAAACATTGGGGACCACTGCCTTAGCCTATGCCCTTATCCTCTCTCCAACAGCAACCAGAGTAAAGATTTTAGAAGGTAGGTTAGACAATTTCCCTTTGTGATCAAAACTCTCTAGTAGTAGCTTCCCATCACACCTGGAACAAAATACAAAACCTTTACTAGTTTACAATGTCCTTTTATCAGCTCACTTTCTGGTCTCATCCCTGCTCATTCTCCCTCTTCCTCATTCTGCTTCAGGAATATCTACCTGCATCCTCTTTGTTCCTCAAACCATGACAAACATGCCATGCTTTTGCCTTAGAACCTTTGCACTGGCTATCTTCACTGATTAGAACAACTCTTTTCATAGATACTGGCAGGACTCTCTTATTTCATTCAAGGCTTTGCTCAAATGTCACCTTCCTTAATAAGACTTTCCCTAGACAACTTCTAAGAGCTCCTATCATTCTCCAGCCTTTTTTTCTTAACAGCACTTAATCCACAAATTATATATACGTGTGTGTGCGCAGGCGCATATGTATTTTTTAGACAGTCTTGCTCTGTTGCCCCAGCTAGAGCGCAGTGGCATCATCATATCTCACTGCAACCTCAAACTCCTGACCTCAAGTGATCCTCCTGCCTTAGCCTCCCAGAGTACTAGAATTACAGGTGTGAGCCACCTCACCTGACTTATTTATATATGTATTTATTTTTTTATTTCATTGCCTAGTTCCTCCACTAGAATAGAAGCTCCCTGACAGCAGGGACTCTGTTCTTTTCTCACCAGTTATCTGAAACCTCAGGGCCTGGAAAAATGATGATGAGTTCTCAATAAATACCTGTTCAATAAATTCACACATTTATAGAATTAACCTAATTTTGTGAAAACAGAATTTATGCATTAAAAAACCCTAAAAAAAAAAAATCCTGAAAGGCTATAAACCAATCAATACCTGCACTACTTTCTCTCTTCTTCAGTCTGTCTTCTACATCTCCACCAGAATTCTCTCTCTAAAACAGATGTGTTACTCCTCTGCTGAAAAGCTACTAATGTAGGTGGCTCCTCACATCAGTGGGGGCAAAGATGGAATTTTTAATTAATGGTGTTTGGGCAACAGGATAATCACCTAGAAAAAAAGATAAAAGGAGAATTCATACCTAACATCAGACATTTGGATAAAACCCAAGTAAGTATTTAAATATAAAAATGGAAACCATAAAAAGTATTACAAAAAACATCTTGTAACTCTGGGAAATGGAAGAGGCCCCCTCCAACTTTTTTTTTTAATAAATATGAGTACAAAAAAATGAAAACATCTCTATGGTTTTAAAAAACATGTCATAACAAATATTAAAAAACAAATAATGAATTGGGGAACAAAATTTTTCGTAACTTTTACAGGCAAAAAGCTGATCTCCTAATATATAAAGAGCTCCAAAAAATCTACAAGAAAAACTACAAAAACAGCCAACAAGAGAAAATGGTCAAGGGACATGAACAAACATTGCACAAATAAGAAACACAAACTTCCCTTAAACAAAATGTACGACACGGTTGAATCTTAAAAACATAATGCTAAGTGAAAGAAGTCAGACACAAAATACCCACATACTGTATAATGTCATTTATATGAAATGTCCAGGATAGGCAAATCCATATAGACAGAAAGTATTAATAGATGAACGGTTGTCAGGTGCTGGAGGGAATGGAGAGTGATTCCTAATGGGTATGGGGTTTTTCTTTTGGGGATGATGAAAATATTCTGAAATTAGTGGTGATGGTAATACACCTGTGAATATACTAAAAACAAGTGAATTGTACACTTTAACGAGTGACTGTTAAGGCATGTGAATTATGTCTCAATATTTAAAAAATCTACTTTGAGATGCAATTTTTCTCTTATCACAATGGCAAAAATTCAAAAGTCAGGGAAGCTATGGAGCAGCAGACATGCTCATACGTTGTTGACAAGAGTGGTACAACTTCTGATGGCAATTTGGCAATATCTAACAAAATTACAAATGCACCTATCCTTTAATTCAGCAATCTCACCTTTGCAAACTGTATGAATAAATGTCTGCACAAGTACAAGGTTAATTAATATGGTATAAACAATGATATGCCCACTGTCAGGGGGGTGGTTAAATGTACTATGTATCTATTTAATATACAATAGAATACCATGTGGCTGTAAAAAATAATGAGGAATGCTTTCATTGTATAGAAAGAAATCTAAGACATAAGTAAAAATAGTGAGAGTATATAAATGTATATAAATTGCATCTTTTATATAAGAAAGGAGAAAAATGTTTTCCACTTATACTTCTGTAAAGAAACAGGATACATTTTTTAAGAAACTTAATAAAAGTGGGGGAGCAAATAAAGGAAGATGGGGTAGGACCCAATTGTTGATTATGTATCTTTTTATATGGTTTTATTTTTTGAACCAAATAAATATACTGCCTTTCTAAAGAAAATAGCCTTAAAGGCATCCCACTGCCCTAGAGAAAAAAGCCTGTTTAACATTTTTTAAAACTTTTGTTTACAGTTTTAAAACATTTAAAAATTCTTGTTTTATAAAAAGTATCTTAATCTGTTCTACTTCAAATTTTAAAAAATCATATTTGCATTTTATACTACACATTTTCACATATGCATTTCTTGTTTTCCTCTGAAACCCTCTTCCCCTGGACATCCTCCTAGTTTGTTCCCACTTCATTATGCTTCTCTTCAGATGCCACCTCCCTTGGTGAGGCCTTCCCTGACCACCTACCTGCAACATCACTGTCACTCTCTATGTCCTGCCTTCACTCTGCCTTTTTCCTTCAGTTCACTTAATGCTGCCTAACCACATTCTTTTATTTCATTTTTTTTACACAGGGTCTCACTTTGTCACAGAGGCTGGAGTGCAATGGCATTATCATAGTTCATTGCAACCTCCAATTCCTGGGTTCAAGCAATCCTCCCACCTCAGCCTCCCAAGTAGCTGGAAGTACAGGCCCACGCCACCATGCCAGGCTAATTTCTAAAATGTTTTTGTAGAGACAGGGTCTTCTACCTGTAGACTAGTCTTGAACTCTTGGACTCAAGTGATCCTCTTGCCTAAGGCCTCCCATAATGCTGGGATTACAGTTGTGAGCCACTGTGCCTGGCCAATATCTTTTATCTCTTAATTTGTTCATTATCTATTAGCCCCAACAGAATTTAAAAGCAAGTACTTTGTTCTTGTATCCCTGGCACCTACAACAATGAGCACCTCAGTAGGTGTTCAATAACTATTCACTGAGTGATTTAATAAATTTGAATCTTTACTCACAGTTTTTCTTCTACTTTAAAATTGCCTCTCCACAGTTTCCTACCTAGAAAAATTTTCATCCTTTAATATGTAGCTGAAAGGTCACTTCAAACTTCCTTGACATCTTCAATTAATCTCCTCTCCAGAAAGCCCATAATTTTTCTGTTTCATTAATATCAACACTTGCTCTACTAAATCAATGTTAGTGGTATCAGTTTCTTCTGCTGGAATATGAGTATTTTTGAGGGTATAGTCCTTGTTTTTAATTCTGTGCGCCCTTAGTACCTAATATGCTGGCAGGACACAAAAGTCACTCGATACACATGTGCTGTATTGAACTTAAGATCTGAATGTATTTCCAAAAAGCAGAAAATAAAAAATATATTCATCAACACAGTGGTATTACAGGAAAGAATACAATGAATGGAATAACGGTACAAAACATAAAGATACATAGAGAAAAGAAAGAGACTAACTCCTATGAATTAAAAAGTATAGGCTTACTGCACAAAGCAAGTGGGTCTTTGAAGGACGGGGATGGTTTCACCAGGCAGAGCTGGGGTGGGAAGTAGAGGCCAGCCAGGCAGATGGAGAAAATGGTGTGAGGGAAAAGTTGCACAAGAAGTCTCTTGGACTGGAACATGATGGAGGATGTTTGGGAAGTAGTTGGAGAGAAGGCTGAACAGAGAAGTTAAAGACCAGTTTGCAGAGGACCTTAGCACACTGTGGAACCTGAAATTAATGAAAGTAATGGTAAATAAATGTTCTTCAAATGTTGCGCATAGATCACCTTCATCAGAATTATCCAGAGTGCCTGTAGAAAATGCTGATTCCCAGGTCATAGTTACCCAGCGCTCACTCCTAGCCTACCAAATCAGAATTTAACTAATCTTCCATGCTTAGACATTTAAGTTGTCTACAACAGTTTGTTATTATACTTATATCTTTGTATACATCCTCAATTACAGATATAAATTTCTAAAAGAATTGTTGGGTGAACAGCTGTATGAATTGTGCAATTTTCTGTGTATAAGAAAAGGTCAACTTCTTTACCAATTATCTCTCCAAAAATTCTAAAACTTTTCATATGTATTACAAATTCCAAAAGGCTGGTACTTATTTGTATTTCCACTGGCAGAGTATGAGAATGTTGTTATCCTCACTGCCTCATCAACGATTTTATTTTTTAAGAAAGAAGGTAAGGGTTAATTGAGTTTAAACTTTAATAAGTTTTAGACTAACACTGATTATTAGGGAAATCCAAAAAAAAATTAAAATAAGGCCAGGCGTGGTGGGTCACACCTGTAATCCCAGCACTTTGGGAGGCCTATGCCAGAGGATCGCTTGAAATCAGGAGTTTGAGACCAGCCTGGGCAATACAGCAAGATCCTGTCTCTACAAAAAATTTAAAAATTAGCCAGGAATGGTGGTGGGCATCTGTAATCCCAGCTACTTGGGAGGCTGAGGCAGGAAGATCACCTGAGCCTAGGAGTTCCAGCCTGCAGTAAGCTATGACCATACCACTGCACTCCAGCCTGGGTAGCACAGCAAAACACTATCTCAAATACACACACACACACACACACACACACACACACACACACACGTACAATGAGATACCATTTTGTAGCCAACTGGATGGCTAATAGAAAAACAAACAGGGCCGGGCGCGGTGGCTCACGCCTGTAATCCTAGCTCTCTGGGAGGCCGAGGTGGGCGGATCGTTCTGAGCTCAGGAGTTCGAGACCAGCCTGAGCAAGAGCGAGACCTCATCTCTACCAAAAATAGAAAGAAATTAAT
>CAUYSK010026902.1:0-30061 GCA_963575035.1 Avahi laniger | reverse complement strand
CTAATTTTTTCTATATATTTTTAGTTGTCCAATTAATTTTTTTCTAATTTTTAGTAGAGACGGGGTCTCACTCTTGCTCAGGCTGGTTTCGAACTCCTGAGCTCAAACAATCCGCCCGCCTCGGCCTCCCAGAGAGCTAGGAGAAAAGTATTCATTTTAAACACTGTGGGGCAGGCAGGATGGCTTGCAGTGTGAGAGAAGACTTTGGTGCGTTTGAAGGGGCCCAGAGGACCAGAGCACGCAGGCTCTTGAAGGTTATGGATTTTAAGAGAAATGGGAAGATATAGAAGTTTTTTAAACAAAGAAGTCACAAGATGTAAAGTGTTTAATTCTAGACGCAGAATGTCCTTCTAATATCCTGCTGATGGAGTTCCAAGAATGGAGACCCATCCCTTCTCAAGTCTAAAGGTCCATCCCCAATATCTCTCCCACTGGTAAGCTCGCCATTTGTGCCCATCTGGTGGTCAGCACACAAACCAGTTAGGCCAATACCTCTGCCTCACCCCTACTCTTTCCTCAGGAGGATACTGGTCTTACCATGCTCCCCAGTTCTCTTCTATCCATGACCTCTTCCTTATTCAGTTAATTTCTACTCTGGGACTTTTTCAGACACATGAGCCCAGATCCATTATAAACCCTGATCCCTTTTCTCTCAGTCCCTTTATAGCCATCTCACTAAATTCTCTTTCCCACTCTTAATTCCATTTATGAGTTTATGTAATGACTTTACTCACGATTTAACAGGTTCATAGGATAGAATTGAATTGAGAAAAGGTAAGCCACAAGTATGGAAGTAAAATTGAACGTAATTGAAAAATCCAGTGTTATGAGTCTCTAAAACTTCTGAAAATACCTAAACATTTTCTGGAAATATCTACAAATTTTCTCTCCGGCTCCTCATTATCTTTTAATTAAAGCTTCTTTCTCTCAAGTAGCAACATTCAAAATTAAAAACACATTTAATGCCATAGTTCTCTTCTGGTTTATTACTATGGTAACCATACTATTCTTTACACATTTCACGGAAAATATTTAGTATTTTAGCTAGACATCGGGTTAATAGCCTTTGGTGGACTAGTGTGAGACTGTCACCATCATTTACATCATTATTCCTATGGGAAAATATGTTCCAACTAACCAACTCACAGACAAGCTTTCAGGAACATAAAAATCGTGAGTTGGTGACTTCTTGCAATGTGTTTATTTGAAACATAGATTGTGTATGTGTGAAATGTAACAGAAAGAATTAGCCAGAGTCTTCTGGCATGGTTTATCTAAGTTAATTTTGTTTAAAACTACATATTCTTTTCAGAGATTTAAAGTTGACCCCTGGAATTTGGATGGGAACGTATACATCCAAAGAGGCTCTTTCTGACACAAAGGCCTGGGGAAGGAGAGAAATTACATAAGTGATAGAACATACATTAGCATCTCATTTGCATGCTTAGGTTTTCGAAAGTAATTTCACCATTTAAGGGAAGGAAATCAGTAGGAGAGTTAGAAACATTCCCTTTAAAACTTCTTAGCTAACTATAAAGTGAACAGCTCCAGTTTCAAGATGCTTTGTTCCTTTTTGATCACATCAAAAAATTTATCAAGTATTATAAAGTTCCATTTCTAGATGGAAAAAAAATCCTTTACTGTTTATAAGGTTTATTGAAACAACAGAAGTTCAATAATCTTGAATTATGCAAAATTTTCTAAATAATGATTTTGGACATAAAATGCATTAACAAGGAATTACAGGGTATGGTTCTATGGGGACTCCATTTAAGACAGAGAAAGACAAAATATGCAACCACAGAAAGTAAGGCCTATTTTTCAATTAGGTTAACATGCCCACTATGATGCAAAGTAAAAAGAAAAGATTCCTAGAAGGTCAAAAATATGAGCTTTGTTGTGAATTGGACTTGGGTTCAAATTCCATTCCACCATTTGTTTTTTTTTTTGCCTCAATGTATTATTTTTTTTATTTTTGGAATTTAGAAAAAGTTCTGCAAAAGGCACTGTATACAGACTAATTATTTGAAGGTTATTGTAAGTAGTAAATAAATACAATTTATTAAGTTACCCTGAACATTGCAGTTAAACCCAGTAAGCCCTTAAAAATAGGCTTGTTAATTTTTAAAATTGCTGTATGGAATGAAATCACTGGCCTTCAGAAATGTATCTTTCTATATATAACAATACCTAAGACCCTGAATATGGAATTAACAACACAGAACACCTTCAGACAGGTCTGCGTGGACAAGAAAGTACTTTCTAGATGGCCTCGCAAATAAACAGATATCCTCAGAAACCCTCACTTATCTGAGGAAGCACAGCTAAAAAATGCCATTTTCAAACTTTAATAATGATGTATAAATAAAATAGTCCTTTAATAGTTGCCCTAACACATAGACTGTATTGTAAGCTTAGCCAATGCACATATTCCCTAGTGAATAATTCCCTTTGCTCACCCTCTTTCTCTCCACATTCACACTACCTAAGGCTCCACATCATGTGGCTTTCTGTAGGAAAGAAACAACTCCTTACCAACCACTGCCAGAAAAAAAACTACACAGAAAGCAATGGATCAAGTCCCTTAAAATGTATATATTTTTAAGTAAAAAAATACGTGAAATGAATCATGGAGCCACAAACTACTGATAACCTGCTTGAGGTCCCTGCAGAATTATTTTGCTGCTCCCCACAACATTGGAATCACTGGGGAGGTAGTGACGTTCCTCATCTATGACCAGGATTTCCAATAGACATCGAGTGAATGGAGCCTATATCCTGTTCCACACAAACAAAACACAGTTTACTGTGAGCTCTTCTGCTGAATATTTATTTACTCTTGCTTTACACAAAGTAGAGAAGTGGCTTTGAAAAGTTGCCATGCCCTTGCTTTTTCTGAGCAGCACACTAAAACACTTTAGCAGTATAGAAATGCACACAGGAGGGCAAATGTACGCTCTCTCCCTCTCTAGAAACAAGTTTGTGCGGATGACTGCGTGTGTGTGTGTGTGTGTGTGTGTGTGTGTGAGAGAGAGACACATCTAGTTGAGAAGAAACATCCTTTTAACTATCTAGATGTTTGGTGGCACATTCTCAGAGTTCACAGATGTTTCAGCAGAGGGCTGCCATGACAGGATTTTAGGGTGCCTTTTAGGGGGTTCCTTATCTTTCCAAGGTTATTGCAACAGATGTACAGTGTGGCTTTCTCTAGGGATGAGTGAAGTGGAAACAATAATGATATATACCACAACTTCAGAGTAAGAGCATTTCAAAGGTGAAATTCTGGGATGCAATATCAGAAACAAAAATATACATTGCCAAAAAGAATGACAACTAAGTTGGAAGTCCATTGATGGGCAAATTGATTTTTGGTTGGTTGAGGTTCCTACCTGCCTTTCTAAGGTCACAGAACCATTAAGATATTAAGACTTGAAAAGCATTTAAATAGGAACTATGAGTAGAAAAAAAAAAGTTTCATTTAAATTTTTAAGCCAGTGGGAACGTCTGTCTAATTTCTCTTGGAAGGATCTGATGGAAGGCAATTGTATCCATAGTGTCACCTCTAATTCATATCAGTGCTAAGATAACATCCTTCATTAGATAAATTTGGCAAACCCAGAGCAATAGTGCTAATTCAGCTCCAACACAAGTCTTTGTTACAGTTCTCATTTCAGTTTAGGCAGCTCAGATAAGCTTATCACAGAGCTTTGAACTGACATTTTGGGATGGCACAATAGACCATATTACCAGGAGAATTATTAATGAGCATCAAAAAAATGTTACCACCTTCAAAAAGAAGACACTTTAGCTCCCTAGTTTGCAAGGCAAGAAGTAAAAGGAAAGATTTTTCCAATTCCCTATGTAAGATTGAAATCAGAATGTGTGCAGATGCATTTTTTAAAAGTGCTGTATGAAATTTATCTGGAGAAATATAGCACTTCTATACACAGATTTTTTTTCTGAAAATAATCCACGTGAGCTTTTGATTGAAAAGTACATAAATAATACTTTCTGTCTTGTCTTATTAGTCAAAGATTAAGTCCATTTTGAATTAACAAAAATGATTTAATATGAGAGTATTAGCAATCTCAATTTATTTAGGCCTGCATTTAAAGAACTAGCTTGAGAGCCCTTTGCAAACAAGACCAGGCTCCATAATAAAATGATACCCAATCTCTCTTTTAAAGCTATTTTCTAAAATCTGTGGGTTTTGACTCTAGAATTCTTCACTCCCTCAAATCACGTTAGCAATGTTTGACATGATGACAGAGAAAGCAAAAAGAATTCATTTCTGCCAAATAAGTAGAGGCTACACTTCTGTTTCTGTGAAACCATCCTCCTCTTATTCCATTTTGGTAAATTTCTCAGGAACGGTTAAAATCCGTAGGACAGACCTTGGCTTAAGAGGTGGCCTCTCTGCCATTTTCATGGCTGATTTGAGACCCATTATGCACTCAATTCTGCATTGTGAAATTCAGGCTGGGGACAAATTTCTGCCTGTCATCTTAGGAAAGGCCAGGAGTTTTGCACCATCCTGTAGTGTGAAAACAGAAAATCAAAGCCAGCATGGAGCTGCTTGCTTCTTTCCTGATCAGCTTGCTGCTTTTTTGAGGCAATCCTTGCTGTCACTATTTCAAGCTGGGAAGGGTAATTTAGTAGAATAAAATATAGTTTAAATAGCATCTCCCCAGGGAAACTTCCTCCTTACACTTAATATTAAATGCAAAAGATAATCAGTAAGCAATCATTTGATGCTTGGCTAAGAACCATTGCACAGGAAAGCATTTGGAAGCACAAAAATTTTTTTTAACCTGATAAGATCCTGAATCGGAAGCTAAGAGGCCTGGATATTTTCCATATATTACTCGTTCTGTTGCAATGACATCCCCATAAAACTACAGTCTAGAGACCAAATTTGCTGTACCTCTCATCCCAGCAATATGATGTAAATTGCACAGATAAAAATATCTTACGAGAATTAAAAAATTTTTTAAACAGTTTACTGAAAATAACAGTACGGATAACTCTGTCAATGACCTCTCCTGTCTAATGTCAATTTCAGAAAACAAGTTTCCATTGTAAATGTTTAATCAGTGTAGTCCCAGGAATCCAGAACAGAAAACCTTATCTTCTCACCCAACTTATTTGCCCTGCAAGCTCTTTCCTAGCTCTGTCTCAGCTCCCTGCGAACACTTTAGGCTTTTCTCTCTCAAAGGAGCTGGGAGCTCTGTAGGTTCTGAGCCAGGCAGAAGCCCTGTGGTTTGATTCCATTAGTCTGAGCCCTGTGGTCCGCTGCAAGCAAACTGCAGCATTTCAGCTTGCAAAACCTTGGCAACCAGGTTCTAGGACCGCCACAAACAGCGGGCTGCACACATTCTTTAATGCTGTTCTGCCCAAACCTTGTCCGAAGCCAGTCAACCAAAGCAGAAGGCATCCTTACCTTCCATCATGGTGGCAGAATTGCATTCCTTAATTTCCAAGGAATCTGAAAAAACACAGGAGGATACGATTCCAGGTCCCGGCTAAGTCCTCACAACGCCGCTGCTGAGGTCTGCTCTGCCCGCTGCCGGAGCCAAAGGAGACAAGGGTTAACCCGAGAGACAGGCCATGGATGCTGCCGGTGCTGCTTCACCTACAGGCTGCCGGGAAGATGCTGAGAGAGAAAGGGAGAGGAAGAGCAAGCCGGCCGAGCTGCGCCGCCTGCGCTGCCGCGGCCAATCCCTGCAGCCCTGGCCCGCGTCACATGGTAGGCAGCCTGCATCTCCTGACACAATACCCCCGGAGAGCACACAGAACCTGTTTCCCGTGCCCATTCCCGGCCGCCCCCGACGCCTCCCGCTTGTCGCCGAACACACAGCCCCTTCCCCACCTGGTAACGCGCATCCCCCGCCCCTCCGCGTCGTCTTAGGCCCGCAGCAGCGGCCGGGTGCCCGAGATTAATTATCGGCCGCTGCCACCTAAACGGGGGCTCTGGCGTGAAAGGAGCACGTAAGTAGCTCGCCGTGGAGAGGATTTTTTTCTTTTTTGAGAAAAACTTCTTAATAATTCTGTGCAGCCTGAAATCCTAGCAGCGCACTTTTAAGCTCGCGTTCCGATTCCGGTCTCCCTTCGCCCTGAAGGAATCCCACACGTCAGTGTCTGCGGCCTCCGTGCGCATCTGTGCGCCTCGCTCCTCTCCCCTCTCCCCCATTCAGGAGAGAAAAATCAATCTAGCTGACGTCACATCACAAACAATTATCCCCAAAAGGATGATGCAGAAGAAATTTCACCCCAGCCGCCTTCGGGAGAGCCAGAGAATTAATTGCGCATGACATGCCGAAGAGCTGGGGACCGTCATTAAAACAAAGAAACAAAAGAACCCACCCGAGTGGGGCTCTGGAATCAAACGGGCAACGCTTGAGATCATTTCTGGGGCGGGAGGCGGGAGAGAGGGGAGCCGGCAGGGAGCGGAGGCCTTAGTCCAACCGAAGACAGCTGTGCTCGCCGGCTTCCGCCAGCTCCAACCCGGGCTAGCCGGTCGGGCAGCGGACGGGACCCCGCGGGGCACCCCTCGACGACCGGGTTCGAGTCCCGCGGCCGCCGCGTCCTCCCCGCCGAGCGCACGCGCGAGCCGCCTCGCTTCCCCAGGTGGGGAGCCTTTCTCGCAACCGAGTGTGGCTGCAGCTGCCAACTGCAGTCCCTGTAGCAAACGGACTTTCTTCTAAGTGACACGTTTTTCGCGATGCGCCTCCTGCATCTGGAGTCGCCTTCAAGCCCATTCGTTCAGCCCAGTGGAAATCAGGAGGGAGGCAGTTGAGTCCGGTCGTGGCTGGAGGGGTGGGCGGAGCCCCAGGTCTTGCAACTTCCAGAGATGGGATCTGCGCGCCGTGGGAAGAGTTATGGCACCAGGTCCGGTTGGGTTGAGAGTCTGTCACCTGACTGCTCGGCAAAGACCCGGGAGCCTTTCAGAGGGCCCCAGGCCCCAGGGTCCTGCGACCCTCCGTTCCCTTCAAGCAGGCTCGGACAGCTAAGGAAGCAAAGGGCAGGGCGGCCCATGAGAGGGAGAAGGAGAAGGAAGGGAGAGGAGAGGGACGGGAAAGGCCTCTTTAGAACCCGGGAGAGACAACAGCGGAGGTGGGCATTTCTCCCTCTATAACCTCACAGCGTGACTAGGAGAAAAGCTGTAACAGTACAGAGCCGTTGTGAGCATCTAATGAAAACGTACTCAAGGTAACTTTAAGATGTCTTACTTGACCAGGGTTGAGTCTCTAATACCATTATTGATCATTGGTATTGTCAATATACTCATGGATTTCTAGCATTGTTCAGCCTTTGACACGGTCTAGCTCTTCCTGCCAGAGCAAATATGAGGTATGGTGGCCGAGAAGTACTAAAGAAAATATAACTAAAGAGGCTGACTGAAGCTGCATATTAACAGTTAAAACCAAAAACTCAGTTCCTTAGCAATTTAGAAATTTTGAAAAGAAAAACATTTTATTCCCTAAGGACACATGTTTCAGTGGCTTCTCAATTTCAAAATAAAAATCTCCAGGGAGATAAAAATATTTGTGACTTTTTCCTCAGATCTCTAAGGCAGTTGAATTTTAAAAGGGGGAATTAATGCCAAAGTAAAACCTGCCTTAAGTACAACTTACACTGCTCTGAAAACTGCAAGAGTACTATTGCAAAAAGAATTGATGTGTGCGTGCGTGTGTGTGTGTGTGTGTGTGTATGTGTGTATTTAGCAAAATTTTTTTGTTGTTAATGATTAAGAACATGGATGACATTGGTGTCAAACAGACTGGGATCAAGTTTTGTCTCTGTCACTTAATGAGCTCTGTGACCCTGGGCAAGTTACGTAACTCTCTGTGCCTCACAGTTTTGTTATCTGTGAAATGGAGATAATAATAATACCAAGTTAATTGGGCTATAAATAGTAGAATAACAAACCTGTACTAATGGCTTACTATATGCCAAACAGTGTTCTAAATACTCTGCCAGTAAATTACTTAGCATTGTGTCTGGAGCATAATTAGCCCGCCATGTTAGCTTTTTAGTGTTAGTATTATTACCACCAAAGGGCTCACAGATGCATCAAAGAAGTTTGCAGCCAAATGGGAGTTGTACCGCACGCATGCACAAAGAATACGTAGCAAGAGACCAGGTGATGCATCCAGAGGTGTAATATGTTGGAAAGTTCTGAGAGGCTGCTAAGTAGAAGAGTGATTAGAACTAAATGAGGTTAATTAGGGAAGATTTTCTTACAGAGATGAGATTTTAGAGTTCAGAAAAGATTCCATAAAGCTTTACTTTATGAATTATGAAACATGACAAAAATAATTAAAATAAACTATAGCTCAATCTCACTTATGAATATTGATGTCAAACATTTAAATAAATTGGCGGCAAACATAATAGAGCTTTTCAAAAATATTTTATATTTATATCACAATATATTAGACTTTATTCTAGGAGTTAGAAAAATAGTTCAACATTAAGAAATCTACTAATATAATTCACAATATTAAGCTATCAAAAAGAAAATTATATGATTATCGCCATAGTTGCTGAAAAGATATTTGACAAATTTAGACATATATTGCTCATGAAATAAAAATCTTAAAGAGATAAAAACTTCTTTGAGATGATGAAATATACAAATATCAATCCAAAATCTACCACCTTGTTAAATGGAGACATAATGAAAAAATTTTCATTATCAGGAATAAAAGTCAGGGGTGAGATTTAACTGTTCTTTGTCATCCCTCTTATTTAGTATCTAATACTGTTCCATTGAAGCCAGCCAAAAAATTAGGAAGGAAAAAATGGAATTGTGTCAGAGACAGTGATACAATGCACTCATCACATCATTTTCTCTATCTGGGTACACAGGAAGACTGTATTTGTCAGCCTTCCTTGCATGTGCATGGGGTCATACGACTAAATTAAGGTCAATGGAATTTTTTAAGCTTGAGATTTACAAATATCCTGCATATTCTCCAAACCTTTCTTTTCCTTGCGAATGTCACAGAGCTGTCTGATTTTCATCAGACTTTGAATTTGCAAAAACTAAACTTTCATTGTGTTAATCTCTATACTATTTGTATATATCATATATATAAATATCTACATATGCATGTACATTATATGTGTCTGAGTCCATTAGGACGCTGTAACAAAATATCATAAACTAAGTAGCTTATAAACAACAGAAATTTATTTCTCATAATTTTGGAGCTGGAAAGCCCAAGAGCAAGATGCCAGTAGATTATTATTTTTCCTTTTATTCTTTTTTCCTTTTCTTTTTTTTTGTTTCTCATTTTATTGTTCTCTGTATTCACTAGTGCAAGGGTGCCAGTAGATTAAATGTCTGATGAGGGCCCACTCTGTCGTTCATCTAATCTAATTTGGTGGTGGTCACCTAATCACCTCCCAAAGGCCCCACCTCCTAATGCTATCACTTTGAAGATTAGAATTTCAACATGAATTTTAGGAGCACATAAACATTCAGTCCATTGTAATATGTACAGATAATCTTTTATAGATGATATATTAAAAATATATATATTCTTAAAAAGAGCTAGAGGAAGAATAATTCAAACAGAGAAAACTCCAAGTGCAGAGACCATTGAAAAGGAAAGAACTCCATAGTCTCTAGAATTTATTAACAGAATTGCACTCTACAATATGGTAGCCACTTGCTACATGTGGCCATTTAGCATTTGAAATGTGTCTCATGTGAATTGAGATGTGATGTAAGTGTAAAATACACACCAGATTTTGAAGAGAGTACAAAACAAAAAGAATGTAAAGTATCTCAATAATGTTTATGTTGATTACATGTTGGAATGATAATGTTTTATATATTTGGTTAAATACAATATATTATTATTAAATTAATTTCACTTGTTTATTTTTTAACATGTCTACTAGAAAATTGCATATGTGGCTCACATCGTATTTCCAATGGACAGCCCAATGAACACTGTGAGCAAGGGGGATGGGTTAAGTTCAAGAGGATATGTGCTAAAGGTACACATCAGCACTGCACTCACATTCATTCATTTTTTAAACCCAACAAATGTATGTTAAGAATTGCCTATGCCCAGGCATGTGTCAGGTCTGGGGACACAAAGATGAGAAAGAGTCAAACCTTTTAAGAAGCTTATAATGCAGGGAAGAGGCAGATGAGCAAACCAACAATTACAGTGCAAATTTATAAGTGTTCGGAGCTAACGCAACACAAAGAAGGAACTGTTGGGGTAGAGGGGAGACAAAAAAGGCTTAATAGAAGAGGTATTGCTTGATCTATCCTGTCAAGGGCAAGTAAGGTAAATATTCTTACAGATCTATCCTTTTCCAACCTCACCTCCATCTTCATCTCTCCCCAATTTTAATTTTTCCTCCAATAACCCTTTTAATGTTCTGTTTGGGTATCCTATTCAAAAATGGACAAGAATTCCTATAGTCAAACTTTAACATTAACTTGCATAAACTCAATTCTGGTTTCCCTTCAACTACATACTTCCTTTTTTCCTTATATCCACTCTAGCGGAGGCCATTTTCCTTTCCCATGCATGCCATGCTCTTCATCCTCAACTCCCTGGGTGGAGAGGAGGGGTTGGCATTTTCTTAGTTTACAACCTCAACCTCTGTACCATTCATTTATTATCATTGTCAAAAATATCTTGTAAGGTATGTCCTACCTGCTTTCTCTCTCTCTCTCTCTCTCTCTCCTTTTTAACCCATCCAAGACCAGCTTCAGGTAGAACTTTTCACTATGACTTCAGCAACTGTATCATAGTCCTCTTTATCTCACCACCTGTCCTCATCGTTCATGATGTCAGCATCCCTTCCGTGATTCAACATACCTATCTTATAGTTCCCAGACTTTCTCAATTCCAGTGACCTTAGTTTTTATTGTGTCTTAGTCATCAAAAATATAGTCACATTTTGGGCCTAATCTTTGTTTATATTTAATATTTCACACCATATATTTCCTTAATCTCTTTATCCACCCTTCCTCACCCTCCACATACCATAATACACTTTAATACATCCTGGATGTGATTTTGCCTCATATTTTGACTCCCAGTGCTACTGATCTTCCTTATTTACCTCTCATAGTCTTGGGAGTAAAATCTGTATAGTTGTGTGATAAGGTGAATGGGACCAATACCTCCCCCAAGTCTCAAGAGCCTGATTCATTTTGCTCTAGCCATTTTCTCCTGGCACTTACTTAACCTGGAATGCCTACCTTTATCTTAATAAGTGTCATCTTTTCTTCAAGGTCAATTTCAAATTTTCCCCAGAAATCCAAGCACATGGATCATTTTTCTCTTAACTCCTATTGCATGTACCAAGTCAGCTTGTGATTGCATGGTCAGGGTTCTCCAGACATACAAAGCTGATAGAATATATATACATATATATTTTTATATATGTACACATATATATGTATATGGAGTTGGGGGGGATTGTGAAGGGTTGGTTCATGCAATGATGCAGGCTGAGAAGTCCCATGATGTGCAGTCTGTAAGCTGGAGCCCTGGAAAGCTGGTGGTGGAGTTCTGGTATAAACCAAAAGCTTAGGAACCAGGAGCCAGTGTTTGAGGGCAGAAGAAGATGGGTGTCCCAGCTCAAGCAGAGAGAAAATTCATCCTTCCTCTGTTTTTTTTGTTCTGTTCAGGCCCCCAGTGGATTTGATGATGCCTACCCACATTGTCGAGGGCAATTTTCTTTACTCGGTCTACTGATTCAAATGCTAATCTCTTCTGGAAACACCCTCACAGACACAAATAAAAATAATATTTTACCAGCTATCTATGCATCTCTTAGCTCAGTCAAGTTGACATATAAAATCAACCATCAAATAGCCTAAGTCATGTCTTCATTATTTCATGTATATTAGTCAACATCCCAAAAGAAATCTACAAGAAAGGGACCATACCTTCCACTTTTTTGACATTTCCTACAACAAACAACATAATGCTGGATACATATCTGGCACTCAATAATTATTTTATAAATAAATATATCATGTTTTATTTTGCTTATTCTCGTTATCTTTTGTCAGTGAAGAAATTTGAGGAAGCATAAACGTTTCTTCTTTGATCACCCCAGAGAGGCCTGGGAAAATCCTAGTAGGAATGCATGCCCAGAAAATTGTCTCTCAGATTGGGTCCCAGAAGCCAGTTCTGGGACCAGTTCTGGTTTGGTCAGTTCTGGTTTGGTGGGATTATTATTAGAGCATCCAGGAACAAAACCGCAGAGCACCGTGATAACAGCCAGAGACGATTAAGTATTTTCTATTGGCAGTCTTCTAAGTACTTCGTGAGTATTATTTCATATAATTCCCCCAAACCTATCAGTTAGGTATTCTATTCCCATTTTACAAATGAGGAAATAAAGGCTCAGAAGTAGTAAATGCTTGTCCAAGAAAACAACAAGGATCAGAGCTGGGGTTTGGACTCGCATCTGTGTGACTCTATGTCTCTATGACTCTACATCTAAGACCATGACTTAACTTTGAAATTAGACACATATAAATTTGGTTTGTGAACATTAACTGCTTTTTGGGTCCGATATCCCTCCTTTCCTCTGGTAACACAACTCTCCCCTTTTGGGGGGAAATTTTCTTCTTCTCACTATATATACACCTTCATGAAGAAGAAATGGTTGTGTGATCTGCCAACATGACTACACCTCTTTACCCAAAATGACTGATCAAGAGAGAGATGTCCAGCTCAAGCAGAGCCAACTGTATTTCCCAGGCCATTCACCAAGTGGGGTCAATTAGTGCTCTTCCCTGAGAATTAAGAAACTGAAGCTGGAGTGAGGAGTCTGTTCCTAATCGATACTCGAGTTATAAGAATGTAAACCTGAAGCCATGGGCATTCATGCCCTTGACCTCCTGGAAAAAGCCTGTGTGTGGGAGAGAATGAAACTGAGATGGAGACAGAAGAGCTACAGCCAGCTCTTTTGACATGTGAGCCCTTTCCCCATGTCTTTTCTGTTGTTCTTGACATCCCCATGGTTAGAGGAATTTAGTCCATTTGTGCTGCTGTAACAAAATGCCAAAGACTGGGTAATTTATAAACAATAGAAATTTATTTCTCACAGTTCCAGAAGCCAATAAATCCAAGATCCAATAGAGTCGGTGTCTGGTGAGGGCCTGGTTTCTGCTTCCAAGATGGCACCTTTTTGCTTCATCTTCCAGAGGCGACCTCAGATGGCAGAAGGAATGGAAGGGAAAAGGGGCTGAATGCTGCATGAAGCCTCTTTTATAAAGGCCTTAATCCTGTTCATGAGAGAGGTATCCTCCTGACCTAATCACCTCTTAAAGGCCCTACCTCTTAATAATACTGCATTGGAGATTAAGTGGCAACATGAATTTTGAGAGGAGACACATACACTCGAACCATAGCAGGAACCAACAGCTTTCCCATTTTAGTCGGGCAAATTCAGATCTGCCATTTGTCACATACAAAGGAGTCCTAAATGATTCAGCCTATCTCAGGAAGTGCTGAAGGTCAAAAGTCAGTAATACTGAGACTTGCAAACATACTCAAGAAGCAAATAAAATGCTAGTACTGGGAGACAAAGCCAAGAAGATGCAAGTCAGACAGTACCAAAAGTAGATTAAGGAGTAAGAAACAATGAAAGTGAAGTTGTCTAAGGCCATTTACTTTGAAAGAGCTCCATGAGACCTGAAGTTCTTTTCTTTTTAAAGGTTAGTAGCCAAAACGAGAGTCAGTGGTTCACCTTAGATCAAAGACTTGGATGGAGTAAGGGCAATAATCAGAATTTCGTAAGATAAAATCATTCCTTTTAAGAATCAAGCCCAAAGAAGATCATCCCCATCTTAAAATAGTTTTTTCCACTGATGTCCACTACCTTCTTTTCAATGACCCTTACAAACTAAATCATATACTAGACCCAAGGAAAAAAAATCAAAAGGAAATCAAATACATTTGAATACATAACATGTCATATTAGCTGAAGAACTGGGGTTATATAGAATTAACTCATAGAAGAAAAAAAAGCCTTGATTCTTGACAGATTTAATTTCAAAATGATAATGTGTTGAAGTTTAGATTAGGAGATAATCAATCTTTGACAATGAACTAGAGAGGCATACACCACCACTAATTATATGGCCATAAAAAAAAAATGCTTTCTCACTGTGTATTTTCATTTTGAAAATATAATTGCATGAGCTTAATTTCCTAACTGAGTTTAACTGGGGATCAGTGTCGAACAGTAAGCTCTAAGATGTCAATAATTCATTGGTTCACCTTGTGATTGCCATAGCTACCAAGGACTTTAGTGCCCTGACCTCTGGGAGGGAGGGGTAAAGGCTTGGCTTGAAGCTTTATTTAGCAAATCCTTTCCATTCAAAACCCATAAGCTCCTTGTCCCTGTCAGCAAGTGTCCAGAAGGGGCCCTGTCAACAGATCCCATTTGAGGGGGGAACTGCTGGGAGTAGAGAGAAGTGGGAGGAGACCTGGGAGCTCCTTCTACAATCAGGCCTGTCACGTGTGTGTATGTATGTATGGCATGTGTGGTGTGTACATGTGCATACACACATACACGTGTGCTTATTAGCTGAAATTGAATAGTGTTTTCATGGTGCCTAGTCCAATAAAATGTTAGACCTCCAATTGCTTCTCGTAGGTTTTATAATTATTGCCTAGAACAAGGACACAAATCAGCCAAATTCACTGCAAAATCTCCCACCAGTACAAACAGTATGACCAAAATTTTTTGAGGGCTGCTAATTTAAATGGATCAATGTGTGTCCAAGCTACCATGCTAATTGTGCAACCTGTTCATTTAAGGCTTTAAAGTTTGGGAATGGCTTGGTGTTTACACACAAAGTATCAGAGATGCTTATATCATACAATTGCTTTTTTTTTCTCCTTAAGAAAATGGTTGTGCCCCTCTTTAGTCACTTCCCTGGATATAGGCTGTGATGAAATGTTTCTAACATAAAAGGGACAAATTACTAAATTCTCTAATCTTATTCCTTTTACAGCTGACAATTAAATCAAATTATTACGCCTATAAAATGGAATAAGAGAAAGGTCTTGCTGAATAAATCATTTCAATTTCAGGGCTGTTTGATAAATAGTGTCAGGGATACAGATTCTATTAGGTGAGAAACTCTGCACTCTAAATTGGATATACACGGT
This sequence comes from Avahi laniger, assembly GCA_963575035.1. Lineage (NCBI taxonomy): Eukaryota > Metazoa > Chordata > Mammalia > Primates > Indriidae > Avahi > Avahi laniger. Next base: position 14,888 of record CAUYSK010026902.1, on the reverse strand, counting down.
GAACTTGAGAAATGACTTTGAGATGATAAATATATTCTCTTTGTGAACCAAAGTAATGAGTAATTGCTAATTTCATTAAGGCATTGGCTGATTGTAATGCAGTGTGTTAATTTAATATTATGGGTGATAAGCTTTGCCCTAGTTATGCTTCTGATCTATAACAACTCCAGGTATATTTGTATCTCTGTTGTCAGACCTTGCCTTTGTTGGTCCCTTTGAATTGGCATTGTTGATACCTTTCATCTGTAACTTCAACTGCTCTAGTTGTGACCCTGACAAAGGCTGGAAAGAATGCCAGGAATTGCATTCATCCAACCAGCAGGTGAAGCCTGGAATTATTTGTGTTTGCAATGTATTATCGGTGTGCAGAGGGTGAACTCTGCATTCCAGAGCTCCCTCTACCATTTTATCCTGTTCCATATGTCTGATTTTTCCTTAGTTTTTCTGCTAGCTTCTTCACAGGACCAGTTTGTCAGGGGTTCCGGTCCTTTTTCTGGTTTTACCAAACAATTTCCCTTGTATCTGTTTTCCACTTGCAGTTTTACATCACTGGACACAACAGCCACAGAGGCCACTGGTACTGAATATAAACTGGCAATAGATGGTCACTCACTGAATCAGTCTGCATTTGTTCAAGAAAATAGAGCAACTGTAAGTATTAATGGGTATAATTGGGTTTAATAAAGAAACTAGGGCTTACACAAATATAGGAAGAACCAGGATAATTTTAATCTGGATGGCTGGAGAATCAAGAAACAGCCACCTATGACAGATTGCAGCGCAGGAAGAGGGGAAGAATGGTGCTATGTACAGGGAAGTTTTCAAGCCTCTGTGGCTTGTAGGTGACAGCTTGCAAAGAAGTCTGGAAGCCTACCACATGGGATTGCAATGACTTTCCCAAAACTCATTTGCTTCACTTCTACCTTCCAAATCTCATGCAAGTCGTCTTACTGGAAAACTCTAATCCAGAACCATGTAGGAAAGGAGATTTTAGGAAATGTATTTCCCAGGTTCAAAAGGGAATTGTCAAGATGCTACCAAATTGACAACATACAATCTAGCAGGAATTTGCCGTCTATTCCCGTTCCTTTTAACCACATTTAACTCCTAAGTAAAGACTCTAACAATGTTATGCTTTTAATTAGCACAATGCAACTATCTTTTAAAAACAAAAGATTAACAAACCCTCTTCCCAAAGAGGACATTCAAGTCCCCTATGTCATTATCACTATCTCCAGATAATGTCTGTCTCTCTGTAGCTGAGTTAAATTTACTCCTTTGAAATTCTATTATTAATATATAATATAAATACTGAAATATATAAGTATCATTATTACCATGTGTTAGATAATATGAAATTTCAGATAGGAAAAAATTAAAATATACTAATGTATATAAGTATGAACAAATCAAAGCAATAAAGAAAATGAGCATAATCACTACAATTACTGTTTCTATAACTGATTATTTGGCCATAATTTGTGTTTATATCTTTCTTATTCTATTAAACTTTCCTTAGTGTCTTTGTCCTCAGTTAGTGGTTCAGTTGGCTGTAGTTCTTTGCCCAGTGTAGTTACCCAAATCTTTCTGAAGGATTTGTCATTTGTGCTCCTGTCTGTATTAGGTTTCTATAGTTTCCCATTATCTTTTGCCACAGGACTTCGAAGTACTAAGAGGTACCCCATAGAATCTTCTGAGTCTAGTCATAGCCTCTTTACTCCCATTTTGTAGTAGAAACTTAATTTCTCCTTTACAATTAGAATGACTTGCCGCAAGCATTATATTAACACCCTACTTTGCCGTTGGTCTAGTGGCATGAGGTGCCCATAATGGCCAGATGGCATGCACAGTTACGAGTTTATAATAACTACTGGCATATCCACTGATCTTAGGAATTTAGATATTAAAAACAGCATGCTCAAGTTGCAATAACGGGAATCAAAAAATTTGCTGGTGGATTTTTGAGGGTAATCATGAGAGAAGCCCGTTCTATTTATACCCCATGGTTCCTAAATCCACACACCCTGGCTGCAGGTAAAATGACATCATGTACTGATTGCTAATTCAGAGCACATACAACATCCTGAGGACATTTTCCCAGCCCTGCACAGTTTGTCGAGCAGCTCAAGCCCTGTGCCTTCAAAAGGCCATGCCAGTGTTGTGCCAGCTGCTTCAGGATGGTGGGAAACATGGCATGACAAACGAATTCTGAGAGCATGAGCCTACTGCCACATTATATTTACTGTAATATTATTTTCTGGGTTAAAAGCAATGTCAATGTAGAATAAGCAGACAGTGAATAAGACATTCTGTAAGTCCACGGATGGTGGTTTTAGTAGAAGCATTGCAGGTAGGAAAGGCAAATCTATGTATATCTTGCATAAATGTTTGTTTCAGTAAGAACAAATTACCGCCATCCCGGCAGCTGGCCCTTCCAGGGAATGGGCCATATTGGGGAAATTGGTATTGATCTCTGCTTTTGGCAGTTTGGTCACTCAGTAGAGGCTATAGACAACAGCCTTGGGGAGTGCACAGTCTTTACCCCTGCTGCCATGGCCATTTTGATCATAAGCACATTGGGCAAGGAAAGAAGTGGCTGGAGAAAGAGACTGACATCCACATGTAGGGACACCTTGTCCCTATGATTACTCAAAGTCTTCTCTGCTATGGTAGCCTTTTGGTAAACATTTATATGGAACATAAATATCCTCATATTGTATGCCAATTGGAGAGTTTTATCCATATGTCACTTCTTCAGATATCTCTGTAAATAATTTTCCAACGTTTGTGCCTACCACCTCTGTGACCATCTAGTTAAACTGTTAAGCATTGTCTGCAAAACAGTGTAGATTCTAACCTCTAAGCAAAATGAATGACAAGTGGCATTGTTCAAAGTGCCTTCCACTGTAGCATTTCCTTCACTGCCATTCTTTAGTGTCACCCCTGAGTGGTGCTGCAGTGCTGCAGCTACCCACTTTCAACTGTCACCAGAATATAATGTAGAACCATTTGTAGAAAAAAAAAAATCTTTGTTTTTGGCTGGTGATAGCGGGTGATAGGGGACTCAACCATGTAGCTATATGTACTGATTGAGGGAAATGAAGTCTTGTAACTGAAGCAGGAACCACAGGAATCTGAGACATCTACCTGCACCAACTGCTTGTGCCTTCAAGACCTGCTCCAACCCTATCTTGTGTAGACCACTTCTACTTGATTATAAAGTACTGTTGTTCACATCCAAATTGATAATTTGATGAGCCAGAAAACACAGATTTTATGATGAGAAACTTAGGTCATGTGGTAACTTGGTGGTTATTTATTAAACATTCAGTCTCTTTTAGGACCCAGGAGCAAGCCACAAGATTTTTCTCAAAAGGAAAATATCCATCACAGAAGACAACAAAGTTTTACTCCAAAATTCAAAAAATCTGCAGGGTCATCTATCTATAGGGGCCGGCCAAAGACTCCACACAGCATTCATCTCTGTTGTGGGTGCTTCGCCACCATTGGATCTGTAGGATTATATGGCTCAGGGGACAGAACGGCTTGAACAGCAGACTAGACCTGTTGCAGAGCCTTCTCTCGTTCTGCATCCAACTCAAAATTGGCAATCTGAATAGGTCACTTGGTAAATGGATCCAAGCAGAATGACTAAATGAACTATAGATTGCCTCAAAATCCAAAGAAGAGTTCTAAGTTTTATGTCTTTTTCTAGTGGCCAGAGCCACTTGTCTTTTACTTTGTGGGGAACATCTCAATATATCTCAGACTATAGAACTCCTAGAAATTTTGCTGAATCTGAGAGCTCCTGAATTTTCACTGATCTGCAAGCCTGGAATTTTGTGCTTTCACCACCTGGAATGAGTTTTCTTAAGAGACACAAGAATATTTGCTACTTCCTGCTCATAAGTTCCAATCAGCCTGATATCCTCAATGCAGGGGACCAGAATAGTGTCCTGTGGAATAGCAAGACAATCAAGGTTTCTGAGGACTGGATTATAATAAAGGTCTAAGATAAGGTAGCATAGTGACAGTGTATTTCTGCTCCTACCATATGAAAGAAAACTTTTTTTCTGATTGTTTTTACTAATAAGTGTGGAGAAAAAAAGCATCCACTAGATGAATAGCTGCATATCAGATATCAGGGGCTGTGTTGATTTGCTCCAGTAAAAATCCACATCTGGTCACTAGATTCAACTGAAGCCACTACCTGATTAAGTTTATGCAAATCCACTGTCATTTCCAAGATTCATCTTATGTTTGCACAGTCAGGTAGACAGGTTGAATGGGTAAAGTGGTAGGGACTAGTAACCCTCCATATTTCAAATCTTTGATGTGGTATTACTTTTGGTTTACTATTTTGCAGACAGAGGCCTTTCCTACAAGAATATCTGTCACTTCACAGATGAAGGAACTAATATGGAAAATGTGGGTATACCTTTTCTAACTACGCATTCCAGAACTAGGAAAATAGCCCTAGGCTTGGAGATCTCATGGGCCTACAGCAAGGCAGACATAAGCCAAAACTTAATTGCTTGAGCTCCCTAAGTCCCTACTTTGACTATTGGAGCACAGTGACATTTGGATCTCCAGGAATGAGCATCAGTTCAGAGTTAGTTTCTATTAATCCCTGGAAAGCTTGGCTAGTTCCCTTTCTCCTGTGCACAGTCATCCTGGTAAGTGGACGTAAGTCCCTTTGGGAAATGCTGGGAGGAAGATTTACGGCATAAGTTTTTATAATCGTAGCACAGCCTCTACTCAGAGTGATCTAGTGTAGTAGTTTTCTACAGCTGCTATAATAAATTATCACAAATATTGTGGCTTGAAACAACACAAAGTTATTATCTTACAATTTTGGAAGGTCTCCTTGGACTAAAATTAAGGTGTACGACGGGGCTATACTCCTTTCTGGAGGCTCTAGGGGATTGTCTGTTTTCTTGACTTTTCCAGCTTCTAGAGGCTACTTACATTGGCCCGTTGCCATCTTATGACTTCAAAACCAGCAGTGGCCAGCAAAGTCTTTCTCACAATGCCGTCTCTTTGGCTCTGACTCTGTTGCTTCACTCTTCCTTTTTTAAGGGCCCTTGTGATTATACTGGACGGACCCAGATAGTTCAGACAAATCGTCTAACTTTGAGATCAGCCGATTAGAATATCTTATTTCCATTTGCAAACTTAGTTTCCCCTTTGCCATGTAACGTGACATGTTCACGGGTTCTGGGAATGAGGGTGTAGACATCTTTGGGAGGCCATTATTCTGCCTACGTCACCTTTTAAAAAGGGCTCTACATCTGTGATTTGACTCAAGTGTGGAAATTTATTGAGGAAAATTGACTATTGTAATGATTCATGTCAGACCTCTGTCAGCAGATCAACTTTTATTTTTTATTTGTTTGTTTTGCTTACACAAATCAAATAAGAATTTCACAGGTGGTTCATTATGGTCCTATGGATTCCATGATAAATTAGTCCCTACCGAAGATCTCCTTAGGTCAAATCATTCCAGTTACTTCTTGGACCTTGTCACTCTGGAATCTCATCACCCACTGAATTCAGGGAGCTCATTTCTATGATAGCATGTCTTATTTTCTTTTCAGAGAACTGTCGCTACAGAGCCTTTTAAGGATGCTGATACTGCCTCCAGCAATTTATTTCTCAAAGCCTTGATGAAATGTATGTACTCTGGACCCTCCCAGGTGATAACTAGCAGGTGGGTAAGCAGGTCATTCATAATAAAACTACTGCAGCATTCATATCTCCACAAACCTTTGGAGGCTCTTCTCTAGTGCAGTGGTTCTCATCTGGAACATATTTTGCTTCCCCAGGGGACATTTGGCAATGTCTGGAGGCATTTTGGATATCATAACTTGGGGGAGGTGCTACTGACATCTAGTAGTTAAGGATACTGCTAAGCATCTACAGTCCACAGTCCCCATCCCCAACTCCCAATTATCTGACCCGAAATGTCAATAGTGCCAAAACTGAAAATACTGCTCTGCAATATGTCAAGGGAGTTTTGATGTATTAACTTCATTAACTCTAGGCCACTATTGGGCCCAGATTTTAATCAATAAATCAAGAAACTGCTAGAGTTATTCCCAGTTATTTGAACTGGTACATTGAATTTATAATCTCTAGTTAATCCATTCATATTAATAAATTCAGTCTAATCCAATATTATATTCCTCTCGCCTGGTCTACCACTGTTAAGAGCTCTTATCATCCATATTTTCTAAGTTTCTGCTGATATCGGCCAGCAAAATTTTACAAAGTGCCTGTTCATCTAGGGTATACTGGGTTTTGAGTCATATTACAGGTCTAGAATCAGTAGAGTTGATGAGTGGGTGGGTGGGTGCGGGTCTCCTTAAAAATCAGCATTCATTTATAAGAAAACTCTCTCTGGAGTAGTCACTGTAGGTTCTGTGCACAAGAAAAATCTTACCCTCTTACACAAGGAAGGAAAAGCCTGCTTATCCTGGCAAGGAAAGCCCAGGTGAATGTGGAGGTTCCAGATCTTTATCTTAATAAAAATCTGACCAGATATCCTCTTCCCAATTTTTAAGTTCCTGCTCTTTCCCAAGCAATGCCCTAAATTTAACATGAGAGACCCTATGTGAATGAGAATTCGAAATGCGCTGTAATTCAGCCACACACAGGATAAGACTTTGGATTTGGTTTTCTAGAAATTTCAACTCTGAAGCTACAGGTGATATAGTGTCTTTCAGGACAGTCTGAGAAGTTTTCTGATTATTTGCCCAGCCTTGAGTTGGAGTTTTAGAGCCTTAAGTGCATTCTTCTTCCCCTACTCCAAGTTCTCCATTACATTTAGGAGCAATCAATCCATCCCACAGTTTTTATACACATTAGTTCACTATAATGTTCTATTGCAGCACCTTACAGCCTTGAACTCTATAAGTACTTGACTCTAGATGGCTACAGTGATAATTTAAGTAACTATTTTACCACTGCCTTCCATAAACTACCATTGGCTCATCACTGAAAATGAAAGTTATTAATACCTTTATATCTAATTGGGCCAGAGGATCCATACAAGTGCCCCATCCATACGTTTCTGTGTGCCTGAGACTACTTTTAATTCCAAAAATTGCATTAGTTTGGGGTTGATTGGGACAACAGAGCCATACAAAGTCTTATGAAAATAAGTATTATTATAAGTATTATAATAAAGAATTCGAGATTACACAAATTGGGGGGATCCAGGGGATTTGAAATATCTGGAGTGCTGAGGCTGAAAGTGAAAATTTCTTCTCCAGAAACTGTGTCACTGTGACATCTGGGAAAGCACTGGGACAGAGACAGCTGCCTCTTGTGGGGAAGTCTGTGAACCACTTCAACGTGAAAGTAGGAACTTGTGAAGTCTACAAGCCTGACACACAGGACTGCCATGATCTTTCAATATAATGGATTCTGCTTCTCTCCTGCTTTCCAAATCTCATGCAAGTTCTTTCACTGGAAAATTCTAACCCAGAAACTTACAGGGAAGGGAATTCTGGGTATTGTAGTTCTCAGCCTTAAAAGGGACTGGCAGTGATGGCACCAAGTTGACAACAACAAATGTAGCATGCTCATCAATTTTATAATTACTTGTGAATTTCCATTGTCAAACTGCCACATGTCACGACCCTCAAGTTTCAGTACTTGGCCTGTTTGACTTCAATCTGCTTTTGAATACTCCTCCTTTTGTAGTGGATTAACTCTTAAAAGTAACTAACTGCTGAGCATTTGATCTTAGGACATGTTTTAATTTTGCTTGTCAGAACATTACACTGGCTTGGGGGACAATGTTTCTGAACTGAACTGGTTGGGTTATATGTTTGAACTTGGTTTTGGCTTTGATATCCTTTGGGCTTTTGGAAATCAAGTATCCGTGGCAGCTGCAGGTAGGAGCCCCCTACTTTTCTTTTGTTCTATGGTCCACCACTCACACAGATTTTATTAATAGTTCAAACATCAGAAGCTTCACCTGACTTCCTACAGATCTAATCTATGCTGTCTGATCAGGTTGGCTGCATTCTCACAGCAGTACTATGTAGTGTTTACAGCATTTATTATAATGTGTAATTATTTGATAAGTGTCTCTAACTCTCACTAAACTGTAAGTCCCAGGAATACAGAAACTATAACTGTTTGTTTGCTTACAATTACATTCTTTTGCTTCATTACATCACAGTGCCTGACACATAATAGGTGTTCGGTAAATATTTAATGAATGTGTCGTTTGATAGTAGTATACCATCCCTTGCAAAGATGACAGCATGATATAAAGAAAGGAGTGCTAACAGACCATCAGTAGAACTCTGTTCTTGTTTCACCTCTGTTGCTAACCTGTTAGATGACTTTGGGCAGGTGCCTTAAACTTCCCAACTTTCAGTTTACTCATCTGTAAAATGAAGCAGTAGAACCAAAGACAAAGTCCATAGCAGTTCTAAGTCTATAACTTCTTTGTATGGCTGAATATTGTACACAGGATTTTCTTAAAATGGGATGTACCATCACATGTTTACACTGAATATGGGGGATGTGGAAGATGGAGGATACCAATTCCAAGTTTTTAGCTTGGGCAACTGGTGTTTTTTATGTAAACAATAACAATCAAAGTCTGCAGCATGCATGAGGCAGGAATCTTTCTTTGGATTCAGGATTAACAAAGTCTCCCTTATTTTTATTCATTTGGACAGTTTTGCAGATTGTTCTCACAATACCATTTTTCCTGGAAGGTAGCAGGATGTTTTAGTAGCAAAGGGCTGGGGATTGGGAATCACAGAGATCTGGTTTTTAATCCTGATTCTTTACTTGCTGGTCTTCTGATGTTGATGAAATGACATCATCCCTGTGAGCCCCAGATTCCCCTTCAATAAAATGAGAGTAAGAATGACTACCTACAGAATTAGTATGAGGATGAGATCAGGTCATATTTGTGCATCTCCAAGCCCAGTTGCTGGAATATGACAGGCACTCAAAAAATTCAATGGAGTTTACAAATGTAGAAATTGAGGCAACAGGGCACATGTGTGTATGTGGGTACGTGTGTGTACGCTGCCTAAACATATGCAAATAGAGTACCTGTTTCTCAGTTCTGCATGGATCTCAAGTCTGTCTGGCAATCAAGTGAAAACAGAAGGGAATAAAGCATGAAATGGGATCACCCAAAAAAGAAGCCACGTGAATACAAATAGTAAGCACATAGGTGGCATCAATAGTTCTCAGTATCTAAAAGGACCTTGAGCACTAAGAACATTGAGTACTTTGGTTTTCATTCCTTTAATCTTCTTTAATGTCTACCTTGGAACTGCATTGAGCACAATGAACAGCATTTTTATACTATCAGACTTTCAAACAATTAATTAAAATGCAATAAAATTTTCAATTAACCAAAGTGCTCAGAGAAGGATTTTAGTTAACTGAGAAAGAACTCTAACATCCATTTTTCCCACTCTTGAACTTGAAAATCTTTGGAGAAAAAGATTTTAAAAGTTTTTAGCCATGGTCTATAAAATATTTACGTTCTTGGGAATTTTTTGTTGATATCTAAGGATACCTCTGTTATCACTGATTATCAGTGATTTATTTAATCTACATATATTTTCTGAGTGTTTAATAGAATTTGCAAGATGCTTGCAGTGCAAAGACAGAAGATACAGTTTCTTTTCTCAAGATTTTCACAGCCTAATGTTATGAATAATAAACTTATAAGAAACGACTAAATGTAACCCCGACGTGATTGTTTTAATCATCATTGTTGTTATTTAATTATAGAAGCTTTCCTTGTTCAAAATGCAATAAAACAGGTTAGATTCTAAAAGGCTGTTTCTCAGTCCATTTGCTTATAACTCTAAAGTGTTGGAAGGGGGTTTCTCATGTATTTTCTTGACACAATCCCAACCGAACTGAAGTGTGATTTATCCCTTAAAACTTGATTCAAATTTTTTTCTTGTTGATGGATGTGCTTTCAGGTAACATTTTCCAAAGTAGATTAATTTCATCTACATTAAACATTAGCAGATGCTGTTAACCAACTCCCTCCCCAGACACACACATACTGATGTTCTCCAGGGCAGACACAGATACCCTAGTGTCTGTTTGCTTCTTTGTCACTCCTTTGATGTTGAGCAGACTCCAATAGGCCTTGAACCATTGCACATTCAAGAGCTGCACTAAAACGCTCGATAGTATTTTAACCTTGCTTAGTCTTTAGTGCTTTAATAAACTGTCAACCTTCTTCTGAGGGAATATTAAGCTAGTGGGTTTCCAGCATGGATGTCAATTCTATAGCCCCACATAGAAGGTTATCCATTTTGCTCGTAACATTTCCTCATGTCTTGTTGAAGCCTTGTACTAATTATCTCTATCATGATTTAATCTTTGTCCTTCAGAGTCTTTCCTTCTCACCATACTGCAAATTCGTTTATTTGTAATATTCATAATTTTCTGACCACTCTCTGATTTTAAATATGACCTCTCTTTTTTCTATTATACACATATACCTCTTACTACTAGCATTTCCCACACGGTAACTAGGGTAATATAGGACAATTATCTGGAAGCATTAAAGAGCCCCTTGTGTTTTTGGTCAGGAATTTAAGGTGATTTCAATTAGCTTGGTTGAATGTTTCCGCCTAGGCACCCCAAGCCAAATGCAGATGTGGAATAGCGGAGATTTGGATTTAGCCAGGGTTGTGGTTTTGCCTGCAGGTAAGATAAAGAGAGAGATGAGTAAGGAATTGATTATGTGCAAGTATATTGACCTTGGAATTTTTAAGCTGCATAGGAAGCAAGAAAGGATATTGAAGCATTTAGGTGTTGACCAAAAAGGAAGAGGCTGAAGCACAAAATATGATTCAAAGAATTTACTAGAGCCAAAGTGAGAACAGCTGCCTGGAAGACTTAGACCCAAGTAACCTTGGGTATGAGCTCCATTAGGCCTTTATAACAAGCAGGTTTTTAAGGGCAAAAAAGGGGGACAGCGAGTGGGCTGATATCAAAGTTGTCTGTCAGGAATTCTCATTGGTTTATAGAAATAACACTGATTAGTGATTGGCTAAACATTCTTAAACTATATAGTGTATAGTGTCCACTGCCATGTTATTAGGTTAAGTGATAGCTACTTGTGGCAATAGCAAGTAGTTCCAAGAGATGAATACATAGTTCAAAGGGGGGAAGTAAGATGTGATTGCTGTCTCATTTTAATGCCTCTCTGGGCCCGATGATTTGAAAGAGCTTGCCATTCTCAGATAAAAGTTCTTTTCTTTCCTCATTTCCTCCTTTTGATCAAAAATCTTTCTTCTTGAAAGCATTGATGATCAAAATCTGAGTGTCAAGGTGCCCTGACAGTCCTGTCCCACGCTGGGGGTGGGAGGGTGGTGCAGAGTGTGGGGGAGAAAAGGACACATCTCAGTGAGGAATTTTTAAGAGCACCCAAAAGCCAAATTGGGATGGCATCACAAAGTGGCAAAAAAAACACAAACAAAATGAGATCTCAGTCAAATCATTGATCTACAGCTGCTGTCTCTTGTTGAATCATCTCTAGTCTTCAGAGTACCATGCATTTACTTCTAAGAAGTAAAACAATGAGAAATACATCACATTTTAAATAATTTGAATAGTAGAAATGTAATGCACAGAAGAATTACAGTAAAAAAAAGAATTTATATGCCAGAACGACGAAGGGAGCCTGTTCCATTAGGGAGCCAATTAAAAATGTCAGCAAGTAAATTAAATCCTGGTTCTTCTGCAGAGATTTGTTATAGCCAAGTGGCTTTTCTAATTTTTCCTAGATGAGTTTCTACATCATGGGAAGTATTTATGTATACACAACAAGAGGTATTTACCACCACGTATGCATCCCTGCTCAGCTAATATATAATCTAAAGCAATGTGATTGCCCAGTATAAACTTAATCAGTGAATTAATAGCTTGCCAAGCCGTGAAAAAGCTAGCTGCCTCATCAGCAACATTGCCTAAGGTTTCAGAAAGATTTCTAATCATATGTTCATGGGAAGCAATACTCCACCAAGGAAAAAATATTCTCCCAAAAAAGCACATGAAGCTATCTTCTCGACAGCTGAGCAGATAATTAGCAGGTTTTCCCCACATAGAATCTCTATCTAAAGCAGATCAGTGGTCACACCTAGAAGTTTGAATGGTGACCAAATATACTAAAAGACATTGCCCTTCATCATTCCATGCCCTCAGACATTTATAGGCCCATGGATAGTGATCTCCTCCACAGACAAAAATCAATTCTGGTGGAGCACAGGTAAGTGTATTATAATTTGAGCACATCAGTGTTTGGGCATTTTTAAACCATTGGTCAGAAATAATAGAGCAAGAGGGTGGGTTGAATTCTGACAGCAAGACGGATTTTTTTTTGACTATCTGACAGCATCATGGTTTTTACACTGTCATTCTGAAGTGAGATGGCAGTTAATTTGACAGTAAGTTCAACAGAAACATTGGCCAGGCAGGTTAGGATGAGTCAGACCAGATAAATAGGTTTTGCTTCATGTAATCCCTGAATTATGTTTTTTTTTTTTTTTTTTGAGACAGAGTCTCACTGTGTTGCCTGGACTAGAGTGCTGTGGCGTCAGCCTAGCTCACAGCAACCACAAACCTGGGCTCAAGTGATCCTTCTGCCTCAGCCTCCCGAGTAGCTAGGACTACAGGCATGCGCCACCATGCCCGGCTAGTTTTTTCTATATATTTTTAGCTGTCCAATTAATTTCTTTCTATTTTTGGTAGAGACGGGGTCTCACTCTTGCTCAGGCTGGTCTCGAACTTCTGAGCTCAAACAATCCGCCCGCCTCGGCCTCCCAGAGTGCTAGGATTACAGGCGTGAGCCACTGCGCCCGGTCCGTGAACAACTTTTAATATTCCTGCCACTAAAGATTACCTTTTTTCGCTAAAGTTACAAAAACAACATAATTAGTATGCAGTCAGTAAATGATGCAGTGCTATCCCTGAACACATACTATGTGCAATGAAGCCCTTTGATGCCCAGGGAAGAGCTCTGAGAGATTGAGGGTGAGCCAAAGAACAGGCACCAGAGCTCAGCCACAGACTAGAAACAAGAACAAAAATCTGGAATATAACAAAACAAAACATGAGAGATTCCTAGGTGTTCAGAAAACAAAAGGAGCAGAGTTGCCATTCCAAAGGATGAGGAAGCCTGATTATCTCCCACAATCCCAACTGCTACATCTCCAAGAGCTCCTTGTCACACAGGAGCTCAGGGAATACCTGCTAGATGAATGAACAAAGGATGAAACACACAAAAGAGTATGACAGCTGTGTGGCAGAAGCAGCTTCCCCAGCCACATTTAAGCAGAAGTGCTGCTGACAGCAGGAAGAATAACCGGAATTATTCAGCTCAGGAGAGCTTTCTCAATGTAAGCAGATTATTTTGCATTGGCTTAACATTTTTAGTTACTTGTTCCTTAAATTAGATCATGGGCCATATGGAGAAACTAGGTAGGCTTGTTTGGGCCTGTTGGCTGTTCAAGATTGATCAGGTGAAGCTCACTTCAGCTGTAACTAGCTGGTACAAATAGAACTAATGGCATTTGGACTGACGTGAAGCCCCCAACTATAGCCCCAAATCTATGGAGCTTCAACAATTTTATTGGCTAAATGCTTCTTCCCAAGTTTACAACTTAAAGTGTGAGCCTGCTCACTGGCTCCCCCTTCTAAGCCCCTAAGGGGACAGCAAACTTTAGCACAGACTTGGAGGTTGTGGGGGACAGGGTGGTAATCAATGAATTAGAAACCTGCTGATGCTCCACAATTGGACAGCAAGCTTTAGCACAGGCTTGGAGATTGTGGGGGATGGGGTGGTAATCAATGAATTAGAAACCTGCTGATGCTCCACAATTGGACAGCAGGATAGTAAAACTCCTACTTCCTACTGCTGAAAACTGTCAGTAGAAAAATTCGAACAGGATGGAGACAGGTTCCGGAGTACATCTCTGCCACTGGTTCCAGTTTCCAGTGCCTCCAACACAGTATATACCCTTTGTCTTCCTCCTTCAGGGAAAAGGTGATGCTATGTCAGTCTACGCATTTTGCAGAAGTACATAGGTCCAAAATTGGCCATGAGGTTTGGTATTACCAGTTCCCCAACCTGGCAGGATGGGAAGAAAAAGAATGTGTCCATGAAAAGCCTTCGGAAGTGAGCCAAGTCTTCCACCTGAACCTCAATGCTGTATTGATTGGCCAGGAGCTCAATGGTGCCTTGCACCACATACTCGTTCTGTAACTGTGAGAGTGAGCAGGTGGAATAGACAACGTGGCCTCCTGGTTTGGTGGCAAGGAGTCCAGCCCTGAAACCAGAAAGAGACAGAAGCAGTGACGAGTAAGCTTCGCAGCAGTCAAAGAGCAACATAAGGAGCTGAAAAGACGGACAGGGGAAGTCTACCCCAGGAAAAGTGGCTAGGTTACTAGGCTTCGAAGTCCCTTTCACAACAACACTGTCGGAAAAGTCATTCTCAAGACAGAGAGCAACTCAACCTTACTCCATGAGCTCTCTGCTAGGAAGTCTTCTTAAAATGATGTCCTGAGCCCTGACTCTGGTTATGGACCAAACTGTTAATGCTGGCTATGGATTGAGTCCTCATGCCAACCTCACAGAGCCTTGGGCTCAGTAGCTATTTTTCAGACATGTGCTACTCACTAAAATAGCATGAGTGAATCTGTGCTGCCCACCCTGGTATGCATGTCCTACCAGATAGGGTTTTTTTTTTTGAGACAGAGTCTCACTTTCTTGCCTGGGGCGAGTGCCGTGGCGTCAGCCTAGCTCACAGCAACCTCAAACTCCTGGGCTCAAGCAATCCTACTGCCTCAGCCTCCCAAGTAGCTGGGACTACAGGCATGTG
>CAUYSK010026901.1:0-11411 GCA_963575035.1 Avahi laniger | reverse complement strand
AGTTTGAAGTATTGGCTCTAAGAGCAATGTGAACCAGAATCACAGAGTTTGGCAGAAAAAGAGTATAATTGGTGCCCATTAGGTACACGTCGGGTGTTATCTTTGGCTTTTAGAGCCTTATTGGTGGAAATAATAAAACCTTTGGCTGCATTTTATGTGTCTCTTCTTTGGCTTACACACATAGCCTCAGCTTAGCAGGAACTCGTTTAAAGAATCAAAACATTCAACACATAAGTGCACATATAAGAATAACATCTATTGGATGTTGGGCAGAGGGGAGGGGAGAGGAGGGAGGAGGGGCGGGTATATGCATACACAAAGAGTGCAATGTGCACCACCCGAAGGATGGACATATCTGAAACTCGGACTTAGGTGGGGAGGGGGGCAAGGGCAACATACGTAACCTAAACATCTGCACCCCTATAATATGCTGAAATAAAAAATAAATAAATAAATAATTATTGAATTAACAATCTCTGAATGGGAGCAAAATGAGATTTTTTTAACAACTAATTTTATAAAAATCTTGGGCTGAAATATTTATATATTTTAACAAAAATTTGGAAAGGAGAATATCCTCCACTTGCCCTGAGATTACTAGATATCTTATCACATATTAAAAGAATATTTTCTGAATTACAAAATATTATGATAGGAAAGAATCAATTGACGTTTTTTGACAACTGCAAATTCATTGACCATAAAATACAACTTTGAAAAAAACTGCAATTTTATAAATATATTAAAATAATAATATTATGTTAACATATATTAGTTATAAAAAATACCATTAACTGTTAGAGTAGCTAAAAACTAAGATACAGCTATGAAACTGTTTAAAATATAAAAATAAGAATTGAGAGTAGAATGCATTTTTTTTAAATGCTAAAAAAATCAATATAAAGGTGTTTCTGGTTTTGCTTTAAAACACATATACATGTTATTTTTATATTTATATTTCAGAAATTCAAATTTAAATAAAACTATTTTACAAATTTACCAATATAGTAAAATAATTTTTGGCTAACATTCAAAAATTATTAGATTTTAAATATTTTTAATGCTCCTTTTATATAAAAACTTCCCTGCTTTACAGGAAAAGATAAGTGATTGTCCTAGTTATTTTAGGCATATTTCACAGATGAGAATGTGGGCCAATTCTGTTGATCAAAGACAAATATCTCCCCACTGAAGGATAATTGAATGGTAAGAAATAAAGGGTGTTAAAATAAGATACATATCTCTTATTTTGAAATATTATCTATTTCTATAAAATGTGATTTAAATTCTGTTGAAGAAAATATTTTGTAATGATCTAAAATAATTTGTGTATAGAAACTAGTCAAAACTTGAATTGAAATTAGTTTTGGTGTAAATGTAGCCACCATACTAAGCTGAGGTAATAGCTTTGGTTTTTTTTTCATTGCAAGAGTAGAGGTAAATATTTATCTTATCTTTCACTCTTTCTTTTGTAAGATATCACCTTACTTCTCAAACAGATTCACGTACAATTGTGTTTTTGAAAGTACTGTGGATTTGTAAAGGTACAGTGATTTAAGCAATCTGCAGGAAATGTAAAATCCGGAGATAATTCAGGAGAAGGAAATAAATGAAATGTAGAGAAAGAAAAAAGAGATCATTAGAAATCTGAGACTTGATTGTTTGCCCTTCCAGGAAATTTTTGTCTTGAGAATAAAGCATGAACACCTTAGATAATATTTCAAAATATGAATCTTTCCATAATCACTGAGTTTCTTGTGTTATCTGCATATCCAGAAAAAGGACGAAAGACTGAAATCCACAGACAATCTATAATGGGTCCAGAAAGAAAGGCTTACTTTCGTTCATTATTGATGTTTCTTTCTCAACTGATGAAATGTAGTATCACCATTGCCTGGGATTATCCTTTGTTTGGTAATGGAAGACCTACAGCTGGGAGCCTACATTTGTTTTTCCCCAAACATCCTCTTCTTCTTCTTCCTCAACAAATTCCAGGTTTTGAAATTATTGATTAAAATTTGACAAGGGAATAATTACAACGATTTCAACCATACATCTCAATGTGCCATCCTCCATTTTTGAGGTCTTAGAGAAGGCTCATATTAGGATAATATAGCTTGTGGCTAATATAAAGTTCATTGCTACCAAATTTCTTAATCATGAAAATAAGCTGTTGCAGACAAACTAAAGTCATTTCTTCCCAAACCTCAACATACTGCAGGAAAATATTAGAAAGAAAAATGAGAGGGAGATTTTCTTTGTATCCAGTGAAATGGATTTCAAAGGTATAAGAAAAAGCAAGGTCTTCTCAGAGCTTACTGACATAGCTTTCACCTGTACCTCTCCAGCTGGATCTTTCTGCCCTCTCCACATCAAACCTGGTAGTTTTGTGAGTGGGGAAGGAAAAATAAAATAACAGAGTGAAAAAAAGCAGAAAATATGATCCTAAGAGCTTCCTGCACTGCAGAATTCTGAGTTGGACTTGACAATTAGAGTCACATGATTTCTAGCCTGTCCAGTTAGGGTGAACAATCATACCAGTTTGCTTTGGGACTGTCCTGGTTTTAGCACTGAAAGTTCCACATGCTGGGAAACCCTGAAATCCTGGACATACCTGGACTGTTGGCCACCTACCTGCACTGGTCATTTTGTTAAATGAAATATGTAGGGGAAATCCATGATAACAAATATTTCAACCAAATGGGTTAGAATGTGGAGGGTTTATGTGGTCGAAGAATGAAGAAAAAGAATGAGGTTAAAGATGAAGTCGTAAGAACAATAAATTTACTTTCTGCTTACACCAGCTCATTCAGTAAACAACTTCCATTTGTCTTATATATCCGTTTGCCAGAATTCACTCAATTACCAACCATGCTCGGAAAAGTGTGAAGAAAATCTAAAACAAAAAGAAATTTTGATCTCATTTATGGAGATCCTGCTTTTTTATATTTATTATATATATATATACACACACACACACATATATATATATAAATGTATATAAACAATTGTGACACTTTTCTGTGTCATTTTCCGTATGCTTTCTCCTAAAGTAACACAAGGATGCGATGTAAATATTTTAACCACAATGATAGTGCAAAGAATATTTATTCTTCTTAATTTGGCGCCAGAGCATCAATATCAGGACTCTGCTTTAAAGTAAAATAAACTTAACATTTCATGGGAAGAGAATAGTTTTCTAAGACAAGGTTTAATTAGAAGTTACATAATTAGTAGCCCTGTGGAAATCAGTGCTTATATGCTTCTAGACCATTTCTACATTTTACTACAATTCTAGGACAAATAATAATCAATAAAATCAATTCTATGTTCATATTCTGTTTTATATCCAAAACATACATAGGAAAGGAAGGGCTTGATTTTCCCAAGAGCTTTGTACATGATGAAGTAAACCTATAGAAGATGTTGCAGTATCACATCAGCTATTAATCAAAATATTAATGACACAAGGATAGATACATCTCAACAGATTTGGGACATGAAAGAAATCATGTGCTTATGTTTTTCATATCACATAATTAAAAAAATTTGTAAGTCATTTGAAGTGAGTAGCTATGTTTTCTTTTTAAATTTTTATTATTTTTAAAAGTATTAAGATTGAAATAACAAAATAAAGCATATTCGGGCATAGTTGTCTCAATTATTAAAAAAGTACCAAAATATCTTGTTAAATATAATATCTTACTTTTCAAACTAAAGACTACTTTTACCTGCCCTGTTATTTTAATAACTGTGACTTTATATCAGTCTCATCTCTTCATAACTATAGCCTTTATATGGATATGTGAGTAATCTAGTAATAATTTGTTCGTGGAGAACATCATCTTTTACATTAATCAAGCAACAACAAAAGAAACTCATAAATATCACATCTTCCCTATTTTTCTTTTCGATAATCTAGAAAACAGAGCTGCAAGGAAATATTTGGTGGTGTCTTCCTGCTGTGCAATTTTGAGTCCCTTTTAATAGACTCTAAAATATCACTGAAGCAGCCCGTGCAGGAGATTGAAACCTATTAAGGCAGGAAACGCTTCATTTTCCACAGGCCTCTTGTTGAGGAGAGGTCATTAAAAAAAGAGAGAGAGAGAAGAAACAGTACTTTCCGTAATGTAGTTAACATTTGACATTAAGTGAAAAATATCCATTCCTTTGCTATCCAAAGCATAGCAGTCCTCACAAACAATAACATACTATCGACAAAATATCCTTAAGGAAACTTGCCTAAAGTTCTCCATTAATCCCCTTTGGGTGGGACAACTTTAAGAGGAACTTAAGTTTACCCCAGACCCCAGGGGATACAGAATTTGTCTGGAAATCTCATGAAGTCTGGATCCCTTGTGAGAATTTTCAGCACTTCAGCCTCCAGGCTCAGCTGGAAACCCCATAAGAAGGTCTTTCATGTGGTATTTCAACATTTCTCACTCCAGCCTCTGAAAGAAATGGAAAGAACCTTGTCTATGTTTATTAAAGCCCTAGAAGGGAGGTTGAATTTCAAGGCTGTTCTTCCAGGAGGGTGAAAGGTCAGTCTGGGAGTGAAAAGAAATAACAAAAGTTATTCTCCTCCGACTTCAGTCTTCAGTCTGATCTCTTCATTCCTAACGGGAATCCATGGTGTCAGCAGCATGGCCCTCGTGCAAGTGCTGGCTTTTCCATGATTATTTCCTTCACATTTACACATATGTCTGCTTGGTGTGCAACAACAGATACCAGGAGGTATAGAACAAAACTAAGAGGAGTTCTTGTTTATAAGCAGATCACATCCATATGTAAATTACTGTACTCAAGTGGATTTTCAAAATCACATTGTCATTTCAGTACATAAAGGTAACTAAGTGTTATATTATTATGCTTTGAGACATCATAATACGTGGTAGCTCACGTTCTTATTTTCAAGTTAGATCTTTAAGTTCTTAACTTGGCAAATGCTTGAAGCTTAAAGTACTTTTATCTGTATTATCTTGTGTGATTCACACTATTCTAAGAGGTAGAGAGAGAGTGTTACCACAATTTTACAAATGAGGACAATACTGCTTGTTGCAATCAAGTAACTTGCCCAAGAAAAAAAAATAGTTTACTGAGAATAAGAGCCAGGATTGGAAATAGGTAATCAGACTTTATGTAAATGGAAATATTTCCTGAGTGTCTATTGGATTCAAAATACATATTGTATTATTTACACAGAATTAAAAGTCCAGACACTTTCCCTGAAGATACTTACTGCAGGGTTGAAGCAATAGGACATATGCACATTTATGATGACAAACAGTGCACGTCAATGGAAAATTAGTGAACAAATAATAATCATGATTATTCTGAAAAGGAAGAAATCCCATCCCCTGAAGCGCTGAGATAAGACTTCACAGAGACCATTATTTTGATGCATTTTCCACCCTGCAATATAATCTCTTCTACACTTGCTTGCAGGACATAGGGAGAGACTGAGAAAGTAATACAGTATCAAACATTTTGACCACTTACTATGTAGAAAAGATTTTTTTATGAATTTTGTTAGGCAAATCCAAACAATATTTCTGTAGTGAAAGAATGATGTTACCCTTGCTTTACAGACAAAGACTATGTATTGGGTTATGCTACTACCCTCTTTAAGCATAGAAGAGGTTAGTCACCTGCTCAGTAAACAGACAGGAAGTGAAGCTTCGGAACTGAGATTGAGCCCTGACTGACTCCATAGCTGAGCATTTAGCGACAACACACACCATCAGGTATGAAGGAAACAAAACAGAGAGGTATGAATTAGCCTTTTAAGTGTAGGTCAGTAAGGCTGAGAGACCTTTCCACTGAGTCTCTGCTTCTCAATGAAACACATCTTCATAAACATTAGTAAGCGCGCTATCCTTCAAAGCTACTAGAATAGAGCAAAGACTATATGGGGAAACTGTCTTTTTATTATAAAGTCAAGATAATAATTCTTGTGAAACAATGAATTTAATCTGGATCCATTTAATTTTTATATTAACTGTTAATGATTGAATATACTTTTACCTTGTATGTACAAACCTTAAATGTTTTTAGCAATTCTATAATGGAACCAAGTGACTTACCATAATCATTTGCCCTTTTAAGATGTTCTGTATTTCTCTAAGGAGAAAATAGAAATATTTTCCCTAAATTTCTCTTCACAATTCTTCGGATGCCAGAGAAAAATTACTATTTGAATAAGAAAGAAAAATTTGGGAACTGGGAGATCTCTAGTTCTGGCCCGGCTTATTTCTTGTATTACCTTGGCTCTGTTTTCTAAATGATTTCCCTCATTTGTAAGATGGAAGTAATGTTTGGTCATGCTTCATGAGACATGAGATAAGGGAGAATAAAGTTCTCCATTTCTGCCTTAAAGGAATATTACAAAATAAGTCATAATATCCACAATTCTTTTCCTATTGAGATCTAATCTGCCAAAAATAGAATGAAAACTATGCAAGCCTTGTGATGAGAAAGTAAAGCAAGAGTGTAGGTCTACATGGCAGGCACTGAGGCTGAGGCCAGTTTTATCATTGGCTGTTCAATCTCTGCCCACATTTCTAGAATTATCCCTACATTCCCTAGCTTTGATGAATTCACTTCGTCACTATAAAGATGATCTAATGTTTGACTGACAAAATTCCTCACTTTTCAGTTAATTTCAGTTGTTTTGGATGTACGCACACACAGCTATATCATCACAGAGTCCTTTGCCGGAGGCATTAAAATCAGAATATATGTGGATATTCAAACTAATATAATCCTTAAATTCCTCTTGAGCACATTCTAATGCTTTTCCCAGATATTTAACATTATATCTGGAGTCACTTGATTTTTTAGATGAGAAAATAAATCCAAGAGTATGAAGCTATTTTGAAAACTTTCTATATTTTTAGACAGGAAGTTACAAGTGCAGGACAAGTAATTCTGAAGAAAATTATTCTGAGGACTATCTTCCATAGTGTTGCCAACATTAGACTAATAGTTGAAGTTTGTAATTACATAGTTTTGTTTAGGGGATTTAGAATCAATTTCTCCATCCACCAATCAATAATCAGATAAAACAATAGTGCCAGGATTTTGTGAAAAATACTTTAACCTATTTGATTCTCAAAATAAGGAGTTAATGATATAAGAAGTTTCAAAGTACTGTGGGGCATTCAACTAATGAGAGGCAATCAATCGATTATTTCTTCAAGCAGCATTATGCCTCCTCTCCTTAATTAAAAGAGTTAAACTTGCAGAAATATTTTGAAGTTAGGAAGATATTAATGCCATCTTTGTATAGTAAATTAATTGGATTAAAAAAAGAAACATTAAAAAAAAATTTTCAGATGAAAGCACTGCAAATAAATAGAGCATTTGGGTGATCATCGAGTAACCTTTCCTGTCTCTTTCATGTGTTGCTCTGGGACTGTATTAATCTTTAAAGCCCTCTTACATTATAAATATTGCTTATGGCACAAATCATGCAAATGTATTCCCCTTTCATTACTTCAGAGCTTCCTAGGTCAAAAGTTATCATTCAGACAACATCAGCTGTTTCAACTAAACTGTATTATATATCTATGTCAGCTCATATTCAAATGCATGACAGAGCACCACGATAAATCCCTCCTCGCCTTTGGCAAAGGTAGTGATGTGACACTCTGTTTAGAAGATAGGGCTTTTATGGTTTAAGTGCACAGTTCCCAGGGAATTAAGCAAATAATAAGCAATCTCTGTGACCCAAGAGCTTTTAAAATAGCAGAAAACAACGTCAACGGTGTTAGAACCAGAGTGTGTTAAAGAAAATTGTCCAGTGACAATGGTGCTAGGACCAGAGTGTGTAATTAAAAAAAACAAAAACAAAAACAAAACAACAACTTCCCCATGGATACCCATTAGAGTGGGAGAATTTTCCACTCATAATCAGCTGTCAAGGTGTCCAGAGAGAAACAACATACCACAGCAAAATTTATGATAAAATGGAATTGAAAAACAATCTAGAACTTCTGTTAAAAAAAATTTATGAAATCATCATGTCAAGTGTCAAGTGTTCTCTTATACCTGTATCTCATCTATGGCCTCTTAAGATGCATATAACCAGTGCAAATATCCAACTCTTTAATTAAATATTTCAAGTCTGTTTTAGTCCTTTCTAGATTGTCAGTTCTCAGAGGGGGCAGGGCAGCCTCTCTCTCTCTTAAGCGGTTGAGTAACAGTTGTAACTAAAAAGTTAAAAATGTAATTTATTAATCAATATGTCAACGAAATAATTATAATGCATGTTATCTATTTTGTCATCATAATCTTGGAAGTCTATGTACTTGTTCCAATTATACATTTCATTTTGTGGATTACCCTTGAGAAATTCAAGAAATAAAAACAAGTTTTATTCAACTTTAGTATTACTGAACCTACCACATACTACCCAACTTGACTTAGAATGATACAAGCTGACACATGCTTACTCTGATTAGGCACTAGTCCCTCTGTTATTTTATTAACTCTTAACACTCTATTGGGCTAGTTATTCCTACCACTTGATGGTGTTGTTTTACAGATGAGACTCTTGAAGCTCAAGAAATGTCAAGGACTAGGTTAAGGCCACACAGCCTATGCATATAATGACTCCAGGAATTTGAGGACCCATGGCTCTGATCTCTTCTCTAGAGGGACTCGAGGGAACAATAACAAAGTTTGTATTGAAGTACGAATATTCATCCTCTTTGAAGGTATTAAAAATAATTTATTTAGGCTGAAAAAGAGTTTCAGAGCAAGAACAGCCTCATTAGAATAAGGCCTAGTTGCCACCAGTTAAAAATAAAATTCTTCTTAGGAGATGTAAAGCTGGATACCTTTGTGAAGGAAAGAATTATATCACATTTTATGTGCATTTCTTATGGTTCCTATGTTGGCCTCATGTACATGTCAGTGCTAGGAAAGGTTTTATTTTTTTTTTCTAATGATGATGTTATAATGATAATACAAATGAAAATGATGAAGAAAATAACTCCTCTTTGTTAGTTATAAACTAAACATACACATAGTTTGTTAGATGACATGAAACAAAAACATTGGCAGAGAATTAATTTTTGCATTTTTGTTTGTAGATGAGAAAATACTGAAAATTTGGAGAGCAAAACTGAATTAAACATGGTCCAAAATACACAACATCTTAATGACTGGGAGCTACTTTGCAAAAACTTATCAGTGCAGTAATGTATTAATAATTTATCCTTAAGAAGATAAACAGGGTCAAGTTTGTCATTCTACCCCTTAGTAGAAGAGCTATATCCCAAACAGAGAAATTATATAGTTTAAACATTACTATGTGGCCTTGGAAGAATTTGTAACAACTCTTGGTGAAATTCAGAGACCAAATATAAAATAAGCAAAAATAATGATACTAAGAAGAGCCTTCCTAATTAGCGATTGGCACTTAGTGCCAATTTCAATTTGTTATTACATATGGGCAAACAATACAAATTGAAATAACACATGACTTAACTTTGAAGCAACGTATCAATAACATTGTGTTTATTTTCTAAGATACACATTTAACTCATTGCTGTGTTCAATTAAAGGGTCTTCTTGGAACTATATAATTTCAGTTCCAAGTTTGGTTCAAGTTCTCTAAAAGTTTTCTGCAACAATTCCTCTTTAAATTACTTGAACTTCCCAAACTTACTGGAAATAGTAGGGCCTGCTTGATCTGTTAACATTAAACCTGAAGGTCCCCAGACTTTGGCCTCTGACCCCAGAAAACCTGCAGAGAGAACACAACTGGAGGACTGGATTTGAATATCTCAAAAGACAACAGGCAGCTGGGAGGCTTTGCTGCATCTTCACCCTCTGCACAGTGATCCTTGCTGAATGAAGGGGACCAAGGCCACTTCCCCTTATCCTTTCCACTCTGAAACCACTCCAACCCCACATCTAAGACCCTCTACTTATAGACATAAAGGCACATCCCCTTGATCATATGACCAGCAGCTGTTTGGACTGTAGAAGAAGTGTTAATAGGCTTTTAATAGGCATCTCTCATTTCAAAAAATATAACTGAAGATTCACAACACTGTTCTCTGGAGGAGTGATCCACTCATGTGTAGGCATCCGAGTTCTTCACCTCGTTCTCTGGGAGCAGTGAGCCAGGAGGCCACCACTAATCCTCCATTTTATACAGAGCAATGGAACAGGACTGAGAACCCAGATATAAAACCATCCTGCTATTGTCATCTAATCTTTGACAAAGCAGACAAAAATATACACTGGGGAAAAGAATCTCTATTCAGTAAATGTTGCTGGGAAAATTGGATAACCACATGCAGAAGATTGAAACTGGATCCGTACCTCTCACCTCTCACAAAAATCAACCATGATGGATAACAGACTTAAACCTAAGACATGAAACCTTAAGAATTCTAGAAGAAAATGTTGGTAAAACTCTTATAGACATCAGCCAAGGCAAAGAATTTATGAAGAAGACCGCCAAAACAATCACAGCAACAACAAAAATGAATAAATGGGACCTGATCAAATTAAAAAGCTTCTGCACAGCCAAGGAAACTATCATTAGAGCTAATGGACAACCTACAGAATGGGAGGAAGCATTTGAATGCTACACATCTGATAAAGGGCTGATAACAAGAATCTATATAGAACTTAAGAAAATTAACAAGAAAAAATCAAACAACCCTATTAAAATGTAGGCAAAGGACATGAATAGAAACTTTGCAAAAGAAGACAGACTAATGGCCAGAAAACATATAAAAAATTACTGAACATCTCTAATCATCAGGGAAATGCAAATAAAAACCACAATGAGATATCATCTAACTCCAGTAAGAATGGCTTTTATCAAAAAGTCCCCAAACAACAAATGCTGGCGTGAATGTGGAGAGATAGGAATGCTCTTATACTGCTGATCGGACTACAAATTAGTACAACCTCTGTAGAAAGTACTTTGGTGATATCTCAAAGAACTAAAAATAGAAATACCATTTGATCCAGCAATCCCACTACTAGACATCTATCTACCCAAAGGAAAAAAAAGACATTTTACAATAAAGACCTCTGCACTCAAATGTTTATGGCAGCACAATTCACAACTGCAAAGATGTGGAAACAACCCAAGTGCCCATCAGTACATAAGTAGATAGATTAATAAAATGTGGTATATGTATACCACGGAATACTACTCAACTGCAACTCCAGCTCTTGAAGGTAAATAACCCACCTTGGGTATTGGCTAGGATAGGAAATAGTTATAAAACAGAACATATTTCTCTAATTTTGTATTTATGTCATTTGCATGCTAAATAAATAATCTTCAGCCATTATTTAAAACCCAATTAAATAAATAGTTCATGCACATATGCCATGCTTCCCACACAGTTCTATAGAAATTTGGAGACACTCCCCAGAAT
>CAUYSK010026900.1:0-20972 GCA_963575035.1 Avahi laniger | reverse complement strand
ACCCAAATGTTGATAGCAGCATAATTCACAATTGCAAAGACGTGGAAACAACCCAAGTGTCCATCAATACATGAGTGGATTAATAAAATGTGGTATATGTATACCATGGAGTACTATTCAGCTTTAAGAAACAATGGTGATGTAGCACCTCTTATATACTCCTGGATAGAGCTGGAATGCATTCTACTAAGAGAGGTATCCCAAGAATGGAAAGACAAGCACCACATGTACTCACCATCAAATTGGTATTAACTGATCAACACATAAGTGCACATATAAGAATAACATCTATTGAGTGTTGGTCAGGGGGGAGGGGGAAGGGAGAAGGGGGTAGGAGGGGACGGGTATATGCATACACAAAGAGTGCAATGTGCAATGCGCACCACGCAATAGGATGGACATATTTGAAACTTGGACTGAGGGGGGGAGGGGGGCAAGGGCAACACATGTAACCTAAACATCTGTACCCCCATATTATGCTGAAATAAAAAAAAAAAGTGCAATGCGCACCACCCGAAGGATGGACATATTTGAAATTCGGACTTAGGGGGAGAAGGGGGGGAAAGGGCAACAACAAAAAAAAAAAGGTGAACTCTTTTTAAGCTATAGTTGTTTGTATGCATTCTTTGAGGTTCTTACAGGAAGCGCTGCAGTGCAGTTGTTTGCCCTTTTTAAAGTCAGTAGTTGACTCGGTAATACCACATACTGAGAAACCCCATTATTCCTTATATTTTTAAGTTCAGTTTGCAAAAGTTTTCATTCTACTTATAAAACTAAAAAGCATTAGCAATCACTTTTAAGGAGCCATTACAACCTAGTTAATAAAATCTTCATAAACATTTTAGACTATGTTAATGAATTTCTGAGTTTTGATTTCCTTAAGTACATAAATTACTTTTCACCTTAAAAATGTCTTACTGAGTTACTAACTAGCTTTTATAATCTAATAAAATAAATTTAGAATTATGATAAATATGAGGTTCTTTTACAAGTTATTGTTAACTTACTAAAATATACATTTCAATTTAAAATTACTTTATAGTAATTATTTATGTACACATTTAAAAGTTGAAATCTGTTAAGTCCTATATCTGGTAGGTACTCTAATATGCCAAATTCTCTTAAGTATTACAAGATCACAAAGTAACAAATATATAAGATTTTTCCTGTGCTTAACCCAAAAATGTAAATATGGCGGCTTTGATTTACATAATCATCTCTCCTCTAAGCTTTAAATCTTGCAAGAGATTTTTTCAAAAGGGGGTAAAAACACCCACTAAGGAAGCAGTTATATTATTCCAGCAAACTGGAGTGTCTGTCCTCATACACTGAGATTCCTCGTCCACCAGCGAGAGCCCTGGCCGGGATACAGCATCAGATCCTTCTCTGTGGCTGATGTTTTATTTGCAAAATTCTTGCAAAGAGGAAACTCTGAATTTAAAAAAAAAAAAACTTTTCTCACTAAAAACATAATATACAGAACTTATAGGCTAGCTGGATTAAGTTTAACAAGATCAAAGAAATAAAATAAAAAATGTGTAAGACTGATGAGCAAGTTCTGTTTTCTAGGACAATTTATTTTCTCTAACATCCATTTTAAATAAATGTAGTTTACTGCTACAAACATACATACAAGGTTTCAATCTTGAGATGAAGGGTTACACTTCACAACAGATACAATTTCTTGTAATAAATATTTCAGAAAAAATTCTTGCAGAAAAATTAATCTGGAAATAAATTTTATGATGACAAAAAAGAAAATGCATACATCTAATATAAATAAGACCTTTGTCCCACCGTAGTAATGTTGTAGTTATTGTTATGATTTTTAATTAATCTATAGCTTCCTTATTGTCACAACAAAGAATGATGTTAACCCAGAGGACTGCATTTTAAAACTTTATGTTTACTACTTCTCCTTCTTAGGTTTGTCATGCAACAGATTTTTTTTGTATCCTTTGTTTTCAACTAAATTTTTAACCAAAGATATATTGAAGTGTTTGGAGCTTATAAATTTTGCAGCATCCGGTTGGTACCTTGATGGGGGAAGCTTGAGAGGAATGAACAGCCGGGGTGGTGTGTGCTGGTCTCCCTCTGTGGCCCCTCGAGTGAGTGTGAGCCTCCCAGACCCTGGGAAAGGCCCCACGTGCAGTGCTCTGGGAAGGCACTGACTGTCACACTGACTGCCCTGGGACAGGAGAGGCTGTCAGTAGAGTTCTACCTTAACCCCTATTCTGTCCTGTTCCCTCCCCCCCGCCGCCCTGCTTCAAAGTGTTTTCATAAGTGTCCTTTTGAGGATGATGCTTTACTGCCACCACCCTTCTGAGGCTAGAGGACTGCTTGGAGACAAGGCATTCCACGGGTCATTGCGGGGGCTGCAGAGGTTATAGGGAGGGGTGCCAGGGAAGGTGCAAGGGAGCACCTGTTTCTGGTCCCCTTGGCTGGAAATGGCCTGAGCTAGTCTCCCACTGTCCCTCTCGTTCTCTCCACAGCCTACCAAGGCCCTTTCATCTCTAAATCTGAATGCTCTCCAGTCAGTTTAGAGAAGGCACTACCATGTGGAAAGAGCCCTGAACTGAAATTTGTACTATCTGGACGACCTTACAAAAGAATAGGAGGCCCTTTGACCACATGAGACAGACACAGTTTCTAAGAAGAGATGTTTATTGAGCTTTTAAATGTAATAGAAACAGGGCCTTACATAGTTCTCATTTAATTCTCTCAACATTGCCATGATATGTTAGTTCTATTAGCCCCATTCTATAGAACTAGAGCCTGAAACTTAGCAGGTGAGGTAAATTGCCCCACATCACATTGGCAAAGCCAGGATTCCATCCCTAATCTGTCTGGCTGAAAACTCATGCTCTTATCTATGTTCACGTTGCTACCTCTAGAGTACTGCATTCTCTCCAGCAGGAAAAGGTTCAACATCCCCAGGGATAGGTTATCTCTTGGGGAGAGAAATGTAATATTTTATTATAACTCCAACATCTTCTACTTCTGAAAGGTGTTTGAGGCAACAGCCAAAAAAAAAAAAATTAGGATATATAGGACAAAAAAGCAAACTATAAATCTGGTACTACATATAGGAAGGTAGTAATAGAAGAAATAATTTTTCTGTAACAGAAAAGTCATCTGCTGTGATTATGCATAATACTGAACTCTGAGCTACCAGGCATCCATGACAACAGTAGGAATATAAAATAAATCTAAAGGTTTTGCTCCTAGGAGAAAGAGCTTTACCAGATAATTCATTCTAACAGAAATTTGCCGCGTGGATCTGTAGGTAAAGCTGGAAAAACCCTGCACTGCTGCTCCCATGGTGCATCTGACCTTGAAGGGCTTGGCATACCTGCAGAGCTCAAGAGCGCCACCTTGGAGGCCTTGTGGGCAATTTGCTTACGTTACTCCTTGTGTTTGTTTATTTGATTTCCACCAGTACCTGTTCTAATCTCTTTGTAAATGTTGATTCATTCATTCAACAAAAATTAATTCAGCCCATACTATGGTCCAAACACTTCTAGGCATTTGGAATGCATCATGAAAATGTTTATTTTACGTTTCCTCATGATTGGATTCAGGTTATGCGTTTTTGGCAGAAACACTACAAATGTGATATTGTGTCCTCCTCGATGTATCACATCAGGAGACACATGATGTTAATTTGTCCCATTGCTGGATATAACCCTGTGGTTACTTGGATAAGGTGGTATCTGTCAGGTTTTTTCTGCCACTGCAAAGTTAATATTTTTGCCTGGTAATTAAACTGTGGGAAATACTTTGAGATAATATAAATATTCTATTTCTCATCAGACTTTTACCCACCAGTTTTAGCATCCTTGGATGATTACTACTTGAATGATTAGTATAATGGTTGTAAAATGGTGATTTTCTGCTTCTGTTATTTCTTCTACATTTATTAGTTGGTATTCTAAGGTAGGGAAGAGTTTTCTTCCCTCCTTCCCTCCCTCCTTCTTTCCCTCCCCGTCTATCCATCCCCCACCCTCCCACCCATCCATTCAATCAGCTGGACTCACAGATATTTATTTTATTTAGTGGGTTATACTCTGTTACTAGCATTAGTGATTTTGATGACTAAATTATCCCAGATTGGGCATTTCTGCCAAAAATGCATAACCTGAATCCAATCATGAGGAAATAAAACGAACCCAAATAAGGTCATTCTACAAAATAATTGACACGTACTCTCCAAAAAAAAGAAAAGCAAAAGAAAGACCAAGGAAGATCAGCTTAAAGAAGATTGGACACATGACACATGTGATGCTGGACTAAATCTTCGACCAAAAAATATATTTTTTTTCCTCCTTTGACTATAAAGACATTATTAAGGCACTTGGTGAAATTTGAATAAGGTTTGTAGATTAGATTTCAGTATCGTATTACCTTAGTTACCTGCTTTTGAGAATCGTGTGATGATTATGTAAGAGATCGTGCTTGTTTTTTAGGAAATACACAGGGATGTATGTAGGCAAAACAGTGTCATGTCTGCATCTTATTCTCAAGCAGTTCAGAAAAAAAGTTATGTTGGGGAAGAGAAAGAATTACAAGGCATATGTAGTAAAATATAATATATATGGAATCTGAAAGAAGGTTATTTGGAAATACTGTATACTAATTTTTATAAATTTTCTATAACGCTGAAATTATAAATAAAATAAGAGTTTGAAGAAGAATAGCATGTAAGGCAGGAGGAAAGTAAAATGAAGTTAAGATGACCCAAGTTCCTTAAGTGGTCCAAGAAAAAGGAGCAGAGATAAATCTTCCGCTCAGCTAAGTCAAAGAAAAATGTGGGAAACTGTAGGATAACCACCAAAGGAATGGAGTAAGAGAATGTATGTTCTGAAGAATAGAGAAAAGAACTAGCCCAAGGAGCTCTTGAAATCTGGGCAGGAGGACAGCCTGGGTGCCAGCTTGAGGACGGCTGGCAGCTGCAGCCACAGGCTAGTTTGTGGGAGGACACGCCAGTTGTCTCCAGCCCCTCCCTCACCCACTGCTCCCTGTCCTCAGGACTGACCCAGGAGTTTGTCCCTTTGAATGGACGAGGAAAGACTGGCTCTGACATAGTCCTGCCCAAAGGCCCACAGCAAAACAGAGGAGGGAGGCCTCCAGACACAGTGGGCAGTGCTGTTCCATGTCCCCCATGCTGTGCCTGGCCCCACAGGAATCAGGGAGCACCTAGCCCCGGGCCTTCAAGCCAGGCAGCAGAGGGACTCGTGTAAGGGAAGCCTCCTCAGACTCAGGAGCAAGAACTGGGTAGATTGCTGGCCGGAAGGGGGGGGCGCGGCAGCGTGGGAGGGTGGCCTGGCTAATCAAATGTGACATTTAAAAAAACTGCCCTCCCCATCTCATTTTCCCACTATTGGTAATAGCACTTGTGCAGACAGGTGCCCACGGAGCTGTTTGGAGGGAGTACAGGGGAGAGGTGCCTGCCTTCTCTGCCCCCAAGCTGGCGGTGCTGGGAGGCAGCCCCAGATTCAGACTGGGGATGTCAGCATTGAAAGGAAAAAGAAGATTATAATCCTGGGAACAAAAAAAACAAGCAAGAAGGCTTTATAACCGGAAAGTTCTGGTCAATCTGAAGGACTCTCAACTCCAGGGCAGCAGGACATGTCCATTGTCCCCTCTAAGCTCATAGCAAAGCCGCCCTGCACCTGCTCACCAGAACCACCCTGCCTGCATCTTCCTGAATGCTGGGCGTGGGGTGAAGAGATGGGGCCAGAGTTTCCCCAGATGTTTGCATGAGCAGCAAATCACCTACACACACCCCCCTAAGAGCCCTCTGAATCATGGGCCTGGGATGGGCGTTTTTATTCCTTTGTTTAGTTATGCGCCACTGCAGCCACAACAGGGCCTGGCACAGAGCTGGCTTCAGAGGAGTTGGCACCCTCTACCAGGTTTGGATCTCACCTTCCTGGAGAGCCCTTAAATGCAGAAACAGCCAAGACTCCTTTGTGTCCCATCCCCAATTCTGGTCCCAAACGTCCCTGTCATCTCATTAACCTGCCAGACAAGGGTTAAAAATCTGACCTTTTGCTAGAGGATTTCAGCTGTCAGTATGAACAGAAATACTGTGGCGTGAGCAGAGTGAGCGCAACTGCCCCATGGCTCCCGCTGTCGTGGGCAGGCCTACCCCAAACCTACACACAGCGGGGAGACAAGGCGGACAGGAAAATCTGTAGCCGAAGCACAACCCACAGTGGCTTCAGGGCAGCAGTGCAGCAGCATGAGGGCAGCTCTGGCAGAGCAATTCTGAGCCGGGGCAAAGGCAGACTCAGGCCTCCTCACCGTGACAGAAAGAGGTGGCCAGGAGTCAGGAAGGCAGTCTTCAGAGCACCCCGATGGGGGTTCTGCCCAAGGGTCTCACTTGGACTCACCACCTCCAGGGAGAGGAAGTCTTCCAGCAAAGAACTGCATCCCGACATCCCATCTTCCTCCCTGAGCTGTCACCCTCACCCCACTCAGTTTCCAGTCACCGTCATGAGTGTTCTCTGGACATGGAGTCTTTGTCTCAGCCTGGACATCAGCACCTGCCAGGGCCACACTCCTCCACCTCTCTGCAGCTAACCCCAGGCCACAGGATGCTGTTCCCTCTCCCGGATTGGGAACACCAGTTGACCCAGAACATCCCAGGCCCCTTGCTTAAGGGAACACAAGCGAGCCTGAGGCAGGAGCAAAGGTGACAGGAGGAAGAGAACCATCCCCCGGAAGTCCTCCCCAGACTCCCAGCTCCCAGACTCCACAGATGGCTCTGCTGGCCCCAGTCCCGTCCTAGGGAAGTCCAGTGGCAGGGGAAGGGCCGAAGCCCAAGGACATGCCAGGCTGCAGTGAAGGACCCGCACACCACAACGCCCTCCGCAGCCCTGACACCAGGCAGATCCACTGACGGGAACGGGCAGGCCAAGCTGAGGGAGCCGAGGTGACCCCCAAGTCGTTACTGAGTCTGGTTGAAATGGCCTGGGCTGCACACTGCTAAGCCACCAAGAAGGAACAGCTGGTTCACCAACTCCTATAAACTTTAATTTGCCTCCATTTTTGGAAAACAACTTTTCTCCAATTTTAACACCCAGGGTATCATGCAGACCTCAAAGATCAGCTGATTCCAGCCCCATGCCCTGCACCCACATTTCTCCCTTAGGGGGCTCCCCTTAATTATGAAGTTCCTGTGCCCACTGTAAGCCAAGAATGTCTCCACGTGGCCTGGTTATGCTGGAGAACCAACCTCCCTTCTCACTATCCCTACAGATTAACCCCAAAACCCCAAAACTGTTTTTTCAAGGCAATTTCCCTGTCGGTTTCAGATTCAGATTCTCCTGACCCTCTGGACACCCTCCCAGGAAGAAGAGGCCTGAGGCCACCTCCTACTGGGTTGCCACACACCTGCCCCACCTAGACCCTGAGGACACGTGCTCCCACAAAGGCTTCTCATGCCCAGAGGCAAAGGCTGAGCAAATGCAGGAAATCTGCCCACGCAGAGCCTGGCAGTCTCAAGGGCGCCGCTTGCTCCCAAACATGAAAGTGCCCCACGCTCTGGAACGCACCCTGCACACCCTAGGGGAGTTTATGGGGAAAATCCAGGAACATGACAGGGTGTCAGAGCAACGGAGGCTCTCAGAGATTCTGCCACCCAGGAGGATTCAGGAGATGGGCCAGTGCCAGCGATGGAAGCGGGCCCTCCTGGCAGACACCCCACGTGCAGCCTGCTCTGCCAGGCAAGGCTTAGTGCCGGGAACAGGCCACAGGGAGGAAATGAGCTTTGGCAGCAGGTGGCCAAGGGAAGCAGGGACCTCAGCCTGCCAAGTGCCCATGAGGGTGGAGGGAGAAATGGCTCCTGGCCTTTGGCAGGCGCTGGCTCCCAGCCGGACTCAGCTCCCAGGAGCGCAGCAGGGGGCTGGGAAGGGAAGAAACTGGTGACGGCTGCGCTACACTCAGGGCCCGCCTGTGGGAGGAGGAACCAGTCTCCTCCAGGAGCCCCCTCTGGGCCGGATTTGGTGCTCATGGCCTTCTGCACCACAGCTGGGGGAGACAGGAGCCTGCCGAGTTTGCCCCTCTGTCCTCCCGCTATCCAGGGGTGATTGTCAACATACGTAACAACTGATACAGTCCACAGTGGAGGCAGGAGCTCCCGCAGCCACCACGCGGGAGCTACTCTGGGGAAGCGGCATCCGGCAGCCACAGCCTCAGGGTACCAGAATTGCAGGTGAGGACTCCAAGTTGTCTTCCCACCAGGTACTAGGTGTACACCCTGGTCAAGAGGACAAAGACTCTGACAGGCTGATGGTATATGGCCCAGTGAGCACCAGGGCCCCAACCCTGATGGCGCCTACCCAGGGGTACAGGAGCCAGTGTGGCTGGGGGCATTCAGGGAGCCTGAGGCCTCAGCCATTTCCAAATGGTACCTAATGGTGCAATATTTTAGAAACTGGTCCTGCCGTACCTGGCACACAGTCCAAATATCGTCTGCCCTTCCCCACCTCGAGGTCTTCCTGACATCCCACCACCTGCCTCCCACAGGAGGGGCTCCCAGGACAAAGGACTGTAGTGTGAGCCATCCAACCTCCCCGTGACCCACTTCCCACATGTTAACCACACTCCAGCCTTGGCCATGACCACGTGGCTCTCCCTTCGTTGTATTTCTGTCTTGCTTTTCACTTTGATGGCCACAAGTTCACATGAGCCTCACAACAAGAGTTGAGTTGGGTACCAAATAAGTACTCCCTTTTGGCAGATGTACCACAGCCAACCACCTACGCCCCAGCTCCTACCACTGTGAAGGCTTGAAAGAACCCAAGAGTCATTGGGTCCCCTTCCCGCCCAAAATACGCTGTCTGTTCTGTCCCACCCCCAGGTATATTACTCAGTCTTTCTTAGCCAAGGCCCTTCTCCTGCAGGCAGTGCCGTGAGGCATACCACACAGTCTGCACCGAGACTTCTTTCTCCTTCCTGCCTCACTTAGGCCTCGTTGTGGAAGGAGAGGACTCAAGTTGAAAAGTCCCTGCGGGATTATTCTCCCCAAGATACTAAGGATAAAGAACTGACTTGTCCAAGGCCACAGTGGATTAGAGACTGATCAAAGAAGTAGAGTTCACATCTGACACCTGTCTAGTTCATTTCCCCAGGCTGCACTGAAGGGACCCTAATTCTGCAGACTTGGGAGACCCTCTCGCCTGAGCAGGAAGAAAGCCTCTTTCTCAGCTCCTGCCAAGGAGTGGGCCCTTAGGAAGCATTAGGCCAGCTTAAGGCCTTGGGAAACAATGCAGGCAAAGAGAGCATCATCATTGGCAGTCCTGAAGATGGGTCCACCTGGAAGGTGTTTGTTTTGTTGGAGAGAGGTGTCAGAGGACAGTACCACCAAGGCTGACTCCTGGCCTCCAGACAGCAACCTGGCTCCAGTGCCACCTCTGTACCTTCAGGAACAGTGCAGCCATGATTGCCACCCAATGTGGCCAAGTTTATTCCATTGCAATGTGTCTGAAGTTACAGTGATGGTTGCAATTTTAGAGGGCAGACCAAATGCAGAAAGGGAAAAAGGACAAATGAAATCGTCACTCCCTCCCCCTATAAAAATCTC
The DNA here is from genome assembly GCA_963575035.1 of Avahi laniger. Classification (NCBI taxonomy): domain Eukaryota; kingdom Metazoa; phylum Chordata; class Mammalia; order Primates; family Indriidae; genus Avahi; species Avahi laniger. Next base: position 11,383 of record CAUYSK010026900.1, on the reverse strand, counting down.
TACCTGGGAGCCACAAAAGTGCTGCCAACCATTCTAACACACTGTATTCCCTAACTCCACAATGGCTATCAAGCTCCCGTGCCAGGCCTTTCCTAAGAACACACCCCTTCAGAGTTATCATCCCGGTACCAGACGCAGAAGAGGCCCTCAAAGCAGCCAACTTTGGCTTTAGATGATGATAGGGATGCTTTTCTAAAAAACAAAAAAGAATTCAAGCTTGTTGTAATACAAGCAACCCATGCCTTAAGTTGGCTTGCCCATTTGAAATGGAAATAGAAAGCGCTTTATAAAATTTAGCATTTGGAAGAGCCAGAGAGGTCATTTGAAAGAGGGGTCACAGATTTCATTTTTAGCTAAGACTTGACTTCTTGCCCTTTTCTTCACAGCAAGGAAGTCTTCCCCACACCACTCCAGTCTAGTGCGACCCTAAGAACACTCAGACATGGAGGGAGGAGGTTATTACTGTCAGGAATCCATCTGTTACGGACTAAATGTTTGTGTGCCCCAAAATTTCTATGCTGAAGCCCTAACCCCCAGTGTCATATTAGAAGGTGGGGCCTTTGGGAGGTGATTAGGTTTGGATGAAGTCATGAGGGTGGGACCCTTATGAGGGGATTAAAGGGGCGCACGTGCACACACAGTCTCTCTCTGTCTCTCTCTCTCTTTGTCTCTCTCTCTCTCTGCCATGTGAGAAGAACTATGAGAAATAAACGTCTGTTGCTTCAGCCGCCCAGTCTGCGGAGTTTTGTTGTAGCAGCCAGAGCTGATTACACAGTACTGTCCTCAAATAGACACTGTCACTTGCCAGTGCCACCCACAGCACAGGCAGCAGACACCACAGTCCACAGGGTGCACAGTATAAAGAGGTGAGGACTCGGGTATTTAGGAAAGATTAGCTATTTGCAGAAGGGTAGCATTATAGCTTTCTGTTCCAAGGGGACAATGATACAGTGAAAAGCTATGACAGGCAGCACTAGATCCACACCTGGACAACTGAGGCCAAAGGCGCATCATAAACACAGCCCTGGTCTCTTAAGCGGTGAGCACCTGCTCGCGCAGGCCTGGCTGGCCCAGAAGCCGAGAGGCTCCGTTTCTCAGGAAAGTGCGGCTATTCAGAGAGTCAATGCACATCCTGAGGCCCAAGGCTACTTTCACTGATGTGGCCGACAAGTGCAGACTCTAGGACGGTGCTTAAACATCCCGGGTCGGTTTGGTTTGGTTTTGGTTTTGGTAAGGGGAGAAAAATTAGCTGGGTTTAAGAAGGCTAGAACAGGAATTGGTCATTAAGAAAAACAGACTGCTGCCAGATAATAAAGTTAAAAAACAAAAATGAAGCATCCAAAAATCTGAACGCTCAGGATCTCCTACAGCTCTAGCAGCCTGGGAGCACCGCGTCAAGCTTTCGGCGTTGCTGTGAAAATAGCTGAGTGAGCAAGAATCAGGCCGGCGCTTCCCCTAGAAGGGCGGCCCTCTGCCCCTCGGACGCCCGTGCTGGCTCCCTGCCGGCTAACTGAGCAGGTCAACATGCGCCTGCCTCCATGGCACCGTCCGAGTCCCCCTCAGGGCCGGGCAAAGGGCCAGGCTGGGTCCGGGAGACGGAGCGCTGTGCTGCGCTCCTGCCGTCCGCCCGCGCAGCTCATTCCATGGACTCGGGCGCCCCCGCGCGGCCGCGGGGCCTGCCTCGGGCGCCCGTGTCGGCGAGATCGCTGGCGCGCCTGGCGCCGGCTGTCCCCACGGCTGCTCGTCTCCCCCGGGTCTCGTCAGCGCGGGCGGATGGGCTCTGCGCGAGGGCGCCGGGCTCCCCGGGGCCGTGGCGGCCGCGGCCGGCGGGCGGAGCTAACGAGCCCCGTGGGAGCGCGGCGGCGGGAGGCTTGGCCCCGGCGACGTGGCGCGCGGGCTCCCAGCGCCGCAGAGGGCGGGGGCCTCGCTCCCCTCCCCGCAGCCCGCGCCAGCCGAGGCCCCGCGAGCTGGGCGCAGACCCCTCCCCGCGCGGCCCCGCTGGCAGAGGGGACACGCTTGCCCTCCGGGCTCACACGAAACGGTGGATGTGGAAGTCCTTGTGCACTGAAAAGTGCTGTAGAGCTCTGAGGGCATGTTTTATTATTGCTGATGTTACCATCATCATCTTCATTATTTTTAGGAATTCTGTCCTTGGCTTTCTGGGACTCTGTGGTGGTGAATAATAATAACTGACATAAACTGAGCATTTCCTACGTGCCAAGCACTGTTCCAAGTGCTTCGTGTATATTAACTAGTTTATTCCTTAAAACCACCCAGATATTATCCCCACTGGAAAAAAAATAAAAAGACATCAGATCTCAGGGTTAAATGATTAATAGACGTGAAATCCTTAGAAGAAAAGTACTGTATGTGTTTGCTATTGCCATTATTCCCATTTCACTGAGGAGGAAACTGAGGCACAGAGCGATTGACTTGCTCTAGATCCCACTGATACTAAGTGGGCTGGAACCCTGGCAGCCAAGGCAGGGTCTATGCTGGTAACCACTGCAGTATCAGCCTCAGTGCCATAGGCCAAGGGGGGACCCCGAGTCTGGGCCCTCAGCAGCAAAGCCAGAATTTCCTGCGAGAGTGTCTCTCCACTGCCTAGGACCCCTGTCTGTCCATCACTCCGACCACCACAAAGGGGACAATATTGGGGTTAGACAGCCCTGGGTTGGACCCTGGCCCCACAATTTCCGGCTGGGTGACCTTAATCAAGTAACTTAACTGTCAGTTTGTCTTCAGTAAAAAGAGACCATCACCTCCCTCACAGGTCTGTGAGGATGGGCTGACACAGCGGACACACAGCTCTTAGCACAGGGCCCAGCCCAGCTTAAGCACTCAGTAAATCATGGCCCAGTGCCCAGCCCCCACTTCCACCTCCTCTGGGAAGCCTTCCCTGGGTGTGCCTTCCTCCCCCTCAGGTGGGGGTGGGGTCAAGGCCCCTCTGCTGTGTCCCCTGGCTTATCCCCACCTCAGCCTGCCACACCCTTGGTCCTAAAATTATGACTTGATGTATCAGCCTCCCCCACATTCACTGCTGTACCCCCAGGTTCTAGCACCACCAAGCTCAGCCCGTAATAGGAGCTCAACAAATGTTTGCTGACGGAATGACTGAATCATAATAATCAGAAAAATAGCTAACATGAATTACTGAGAGCCTGCACTAAGCCCAGTTCCAAACATTTTATGTGGATTCTATCTCATTCAATACAACAATCATATCAGTACTAGTGTTTTCCCATTCGAGGAAACTGAGGCACAGAGATGTACCCGGTAAATAGGACAGGATGTGCACCTGGCCCGTCTGGCTTTGGAGTCTGCGAGTTCAGCCATAAGAAGTGAGTGGACAGACGGACGCCTGCCAGGCTCCCCTCACAGGGCTGTGCAGAAGGCCAAAGACACTAAAGCGCCACTTATGCACAACGGCCTTTGTAACTAAGCCCCAGAGAAGGAAGGAGTTCCAGCTCAGGCCCTGCTTCTCCCCGGGAAGAGCTCGTCTGCGCAGTAAGGGTTGAACTCGATAATATCAGGGCTCTTACACTCTCGGTGGTGCCTGTGTGCAGGCCTAGGGAACACAGCAGGAGAGAGGGAAAAGGAATTTGGGCCAAGAGAGGCCTAGAAATAGCACTGGCGCTTGGCAGGCCCAGCCTGGAGCAGAGCGGGGAGGGCCACCCTGGTGCCTCTGAGCACCCAGGTCGGAGATGGCTCTAATTCAGCTAGGAGCGAGGGTCAGAGTCAAGGTGCTGACCAGGTTAATAAAATGTAATAATTAAGGGCAATATGATTGTTCAAGGACAATAATGATTGTTCAAAAGTAACCAGCACTTTACAGTTCGTGTTATTTCATCTGATTCTCACACCAACCTTGTGGGGTGAATCCCTGAAAACTGGAGCCTAGAGAGGCCTGGGGCTCGGTCCCAGGTCACACAGTGGGTCAGCGTCTAGACCCCACATGACCTGCTTTTGATTGACTGATCAGTTTACACTGCAGCAAGTCGTACTCTAGAAACTGCTCTGGCTCTTTGAGGAGAAAGCAAGCAGGACCCAGGTGGCATGCCTGGGCAACCAGCAAGTGAGAAAAGTAGCCATTTCCACTCATTAAAAGTTTGGCCAGGTGGGTAAAATGGGCACCTGGGGTGGGTAGATCTCCTTGGGGCTCAGGCCGCAGCTGGACCAGGCGTCAGGCCCAGGCTGCTGTAATTGGGCCCCAGGCGTCCTGCTGAGCCCATGTCCCCCCAGGAACCTCGAAGGCCACCAAGGTCCAGCTCATTATGGCCTAATTAGCCGCAATCACTCAGCCGGCCTCAGGGACAGAGAGCGATGAGCTCAGAGTAAGAAAAGTTTAAACAGCCACAACTTCCTCCCACGCGGCCCACGACTTTCTCCGCAGTGACCCAAACTTTTCCCAGCCCCGAGGGGCACAGAGGTTTCTCCAGGTTGCCCAAGCCCAGGTGCACCATGGATACGCTGCTGTCACCGCTGGGGCTGGCACAGCCCTCAGCTGCAGCCTGGCGGTGTGAGTGCCACTGGGCTACCCAGAGCCTCAAGGATGCCCCCTACCTGGCAGGGCGTGCCAGCTCTATCCTCCACTCCCCCACCCCATCCTGCAACACTTTTTGGGGCCTGGACATGCCCAGGGCCAAGCACTACATCCCTGAAGGGACAAAGATGTCTGGTTGTCAACATGACAATAGGCCCAGGCAGCCACCTGAGCCCATTTCCTCCTCATGCAGCCTGAGGAGGGAGGGAGGAGGATGTAAAGATGGTGACAGGGACAAACGGCTGCTATTTCAGAGATAAAGGTCTTATGTGTATCAACCCACGCACTCACCTGAAAAGCCCCGTGAGGTGGTAACTATTACCCCTATTTCACAGATAAATAAACTGAGCCCGAGACATTGTGCTTGCCCATCTCATGCAACCTCTCCCTGTAGAGAATACCAGCTTTGAAGTGAGACACATTTGGGCTCAAATCCCAGCTCTGCCACTTAACCAGCTGTGTGAACTTATGCAAGTTATTTATCTCATTCTTCTGAGTCTTTGTTTCTTCATCTGTAAATTGGGACTATTAATCATATCTGTTTCATAAGATTGTGTACAGAGAATGCCTACCATAAGCCTGGCCCAAAGGAAACATTCATTAAATGACTATAGTTAATACTATTTAATCTCCTGATGGAATAAACAAAGCACGGAGTTTGGAGCCAGCAATTCTAAAAATATTTTTGCTCCCTGAATCCGTGGCAGGTTCTGTGTCAGGCCCTGGAATTTCAAGTCGGTTAGACGCTCTCCCTGCCCCGCGGAGCTTGGAGTCTGGTGGGAGGATGACGCAGCGTGGCTGATGCTGGGGGCAGGGGGCCGTCTGTCTGAGATGTCACCTACTCCCTCGGAGCTCGGCTTTACGTCTGCAGAACGGCGACGCAGTGCCGGCCTCGCAGGGCTGTCACGAGAACTGGGTGCGGCAATGTCGGTGAGCGTGGCCTGGGAATGCTAGAGCCTCAGAGCAGTAGCTCTCACGGCTACACGTTTGAGGAAGCTGAGCCTCAGAAACCTCGAGTCAGTGCCCGAGGAGCCCAGCTGGTGGGAAGCCAGGCCCAGGGAGAATCCCACGCTTGAGCACCTCGGCAGGGGCGGGCAAACTTTCCCCCGCCCCGCCACTTCACCGTTTCACCCTGCAGGGTCACAGACACCCGACACCCCAGCCACGTGCGCGGCCATGTGTGCTCCTCCCCGGGAGCTCACGACAGCGGGTTAGCAGGAGATACTCAAAATACACCAGAAAGGGAATCACAGGCCGGGGGACAACCAGAGGGAGTGGGGGCTGGCAGACCCCTCCCTGCCTCTCCCTGCGCAGAGGTACAAACTGTGAGCTCCAGGGACCCTCTCTCTGCGGCTGCCTTCACCCCCAAATAAACCCAACACCTAAGCAGAAACAGCTTGCTACGGAAACACGACTTCAAGACATATCTCTCGGCTCCCTTCCGGTCAATCTCTCCGAGGGAAGATTCTCAGGTGTTCTAACCCTCCCCCCTCACAGACCCTTAGGAAAGGTCTGAGCTCAGTAGTCCCCACTCAGTGTGACCAAAGTTCACCGTGGGGCTGGGTGTCTCTGCCTCCATTCCCAAGCAGGCCTTGTCCCCAGGTGGTAGCAGAAGGGAGCTGGGCCTGGGACCTCCTTAGGGACCCTGAATCACTGGTGGCCTCTCAGTGACCACTGACTTTCCGAGCGGGTCCCTGCCAAGACCACACTTGCAGGAGGAGTTGGAGACTCCATGGGAGGAGGAAGCTGAGAAGCTGGATGGGGAAGGTCTGAAGGAGTGACCCAGGTTGGTCCAAGGGCCCCTGAGGAATACTGGAGGGAGCCCAGAGGAGCCACACACACCCCCAAGTCAAACATGGAACCAGCAACGGTGGGGTCTAGAGTCAGCCCAGACTCAAGTCCCAGCTCTGCTACTTCCCGCCTGTGTGGCCATGGGCAACGCCTCCACCTATTTCTTCCTGCATAAAAGGGGATCATAACAGGACCAGCCACACAGAGTTGGTGCAAGGATTAGAGATCAAGTTTTTGCTAATATTTATAAAGTCCATACTGTATGTTAGTAACTGTGCTAAATAAGTTATAAATATTACTTCAGTTAATCCTGAGAATCCTCACCCCTGTGAGGCTTTGCTTGTTCACAGCTATATACCACACCCAGGCTAGTAGGTGCTCCAAAACATGCGTTGAATGAATGAATGACTGAATGAAGATGAGGTTAGTGCTATTATTATGCCCATTTTTCAGAAGAGCACTCTGAGGTGCCAGGACCACACAGAGACAAAACTAGATCCCAGATGCCCTAACGCCAGACCCTGACACCAGCAAGGCCCAACAGGCAGTCCTGTGTGGGATGCAGGGGTTGTATTAGGGATTTCTGAAGATAAGGCGCCTCAAACTAACTAGCCTTGCCAGGCACAGACTGCACCTTCCCCCATACAGTCCCTCCAGGACAGGTGGGAGCACAGGTGGCCCTGCCCCGATGTGGTGCTTGGGTGCCACCTTGTGGCTTATCTGGGAAGTGCAGGCTGCGCCTGGCCAGGCCTCCCACTGCTGCGGAAAGCCAGTCCCACACCCAGGAGAGGCCAGAGGACCCCTGGGCAAGACCCCCAGCCCACATATGGATAAGAAACTCCAAAAGCTTCGCTCAGAGACCAAGGAGCCCCCAGAGCCAAAGAATTTGTTTAGGGGTTAGGGAGGAGCTAGGATTATACAGCTGGGGTCGCTTGTGTGTCCAACAGAGGCCTGAGGCCTCTTGGCTTTCTGCAGTGCTGATCGCAGGTGGCCTCTCCCCTGCTCTTCCCACACAACACACACAGGAGCCATATCGTGCCTCTTGCCACTTTTCCCACTGCCCACAGCCTGAGGTCTTTGGGTCTGCAGCCTAGTTTCTTAGGGCTAGTGTGTTCGGCCTGAGGGCATCTGAATGAATAGTTACCACCCTTCTGTATGTACATGAGACCCTTGGTGGGTGGGCCCTACCCTAGGTCACACAGCAAGGCTCTGGCGGGTGGGCCCAGCACCCAGGCCTCCAGACTGTCAGGACAGTGGATTCTCAGTAAGGCCCCTCTGTCTCCTAAAAATTAAACAGCCGAGTAAGTCCTGTAATTCAGCCGTGCATTCATTCAGCCTGATCCCTGCCCACATGGACTCTGTAGAGAGGATCTCTTCCCAATTCCCATTCCTGCAGGGGGCCGGGGGCTGCCATGAGCCTGTGCCCAGGCCAAGCATCTTATAGGAGGGTTTAGGGACCAGGCCCAGACTTGATGTCAAGCTCCAACCCTGCCACTTATTGGTGCTGAGCCTTGGCCAAGTGCAACCTCTCTGGGCCTCAGTTTCTCATCTGGAATATGGGTTTGGTGATAACTACCTTGCAAGGAGTTTTGAGGTTTAAATGAGATATGGCATGTAACGGCCCCAAATGCAGGACCTGGCCAGGGCAGGAGCTGGTTAAATGGGCTATTCCTTCCCTATAGCCCCTGGCCAGCCAGAGGAGGGGCCAACGGAGGGAGACTGGAGGAGGCTGAAGGCCCACCCTTCACAAATAATAATAGGGCCCTCAAGCCCAGAACTTTTCAAAGTCAGACCCCAGGCTCAGGCGAATCAGGGCAGGCCCTTTGGAATAAGGCTGTTAGTGCCTCATCTTCCTCAGGGTCCTGACGTTTCTTCCCTTTGGGCTCAAAGAATGGACCCACAGTCAAGTCTGCTAAGGGGGAGGAAGTGCCTGGTTCTGGGAAGCACCCTGGCTGGAGTCAGTGTCAGGGGCCGGCCAAGCTCTGGTCTGCACCTCGCACTAAAAGACCTCTGGTCAGGCCCCTTCCTCTAACCCAGGCAGGGCTGAGTCCCTAAAGCTTGTCCAAAGGCTTTTGTCTCCTCCCTGGATGGGAGAAGGTTTGAGAGCTGCCCCATTGTTAAAGGGAAGCCCTCTCACCTGGGCAGGGGGCTCACCAGCTGCCTTGTGGAAGGTGTCTTAGACTGTTTTGTGCTGCTATAACAGATTACCTAAGACTGGATAATTTATAAAGAAAAGAAATTTGCCAGGTGCAGTGGCTCACACCTGTACTCCCAACACTTTGAGAGGCTGAGGCAGGAGGATTGCTTGAGCCCAGGAGCCCCGCAGTGAGCTGTGACTGCACCACTGTGCTCCAGCCTGAGCAACAGAGCAAGACCCTATCGAAAAGAGAGAGAAAGAGAGAGAGAGAGGCAGCCAAGTTGCCCTGGGACACGTGTGCCCACCTCATGCTGCGCCTTCCCGGTTGTCCCTGGCATGGAGTCCTGGTGAGACCTCCCCTCTCTGCTCTGCAGCCACCACACCTTACCCTGTCACTGGGCACTGCCCCCGCAGGAGGGTCTCCCAGGCTGGGGGAAGGCTTATTCCTGCCTAGGAAAGCCCTGGATGTGAGAAGAAGCACAGCTGGGATCTCTTAGTGTGATAGAGACCCGAGGGGTGTCTCCTCAGCCTGCATGCTCACTCTGCACCCCTCATCTGCTCTCTCTTTCCCAAGGCAAGGTTTGAAGCTCACCTCCCCCAGGAAGCCTTTCTGGCTTAGCCCTGCCCACAGGCACGGTGGAGTTCCCACCCTTCAGAGCTGAGCCCCTGGAGTCAAGGACTTTATGACCAGACCAGACGGGAGTGCGGAGAGCAGCACCCTTGCTTCCCGCATCATGACTGTCACACACTCCCCGAATCCAGCCCCGCCCCCAAGCCTGCCCAGGCCAAGGGCACCCTCCCCGAGCCTCCCTCTCACTCTTTCCACACAGGGGGCTGCAGTGCTGAGTGGTGGCCCCACAAAGAGATGCCAGCCCAACCCTGGAGCCTGTGAGTGTGACCTTAATTGGGAAATGGGTCCTTGCATGTGGAATTCAGGATCTTCAGGTGGGATCACCCTGGGTTACCCAGATGGACCCTAAATCCAATGACAAATGTCCCTTTGACAGAAAGAAAAGAAGGCCACATGAAGACAGTGGCAGAGACTGAAATTATGCAGCACAAGCTGAGGGATGCCTGGAGCTCGGACAGCCGAGGAGCGGATTTTCCCCTGGAGCTTTCAGAGGAGCGTGGCTCCGCGCTACGTAATTTTGGACTTCCAGCCACCAGAGCGGGGGGAGGATAAATTTCTGTTGCTCTAAGCACCCGGTTTGCGGCAATTTGTTATCACAGACCAAGGAAACTAATACAGAGCCTTGGGAAAGGCAGTCAAACAATTCTCAGGGCTCCGCGTTGGCTCGGTGTGAGCTGACAGAGTGACGTGTCCAGTGAGAGCCACCACAGTCCCGGGGCAGCAGGGGGAGCAGTGGCAGGTCCAGCAGGTGGAGGCCACCTTTGCTGTGCATCTGCCGCGAAGGGCCAAGGGCAAGGTGGAGGGGTGCATGGAGCCCAGAGAGAACATGTGCCAGGGCCCACGGAGTAGGGGACAGTGGAGCCCATGGAGGGGTCACCTGAGGTGTGCTCTGCCCAGTGTGAGGAAGTCCCTCCTCTTGGCAAACCCTTCACCTGGGTTCAGGGGTAACAGAGTTTGGAGACAGCCCAGTGCCTCTGAGGCCCTTCAGCCCCAGGCTGCCCGCTGAGCCTCTTGCTGCCACCTCAGCTAGCAAGGCTGAAGCATACCCAGCCGACTGCCCCTGGGAGGGCCTCCAAACCCCACATCTTGTTTGGCTTCTGCCCTCCCCACACCCAGGCTTTGGGACCAGCCTGACAGCCCACACCTCCTGCACCGCGGACCCTTCCCCTCATGTTGAGCTCAGCCTCAGCCACGACGGGCCCTCACCCTCTCTGCCTGTGGTTGCTTCCCAACTGTCCAGGCCTGGCCCAAACTCCCCTCCTCTGGGGAGCCATCCCTGAACCCCATCTGTTTCTCCCCTGGACCCAAGGCAGAGACAAAACAAGGGGTGAGTGGCCACAGCCAGATTCAGGTCAGATGACCCATCCCAGCATCACCCCAGATCTGTTGTGTGACCTTGGACAAGTTCCCTAAAATCTCTAACCCTAGATGCCGCACCTCTAAATAGGATAATAATATCCTCACTTCGACAGGCCCTCCCACAGCCTCGTTCTCCTGTTTCCAGCTGCCCTCTTCTCCCATAAATGTCACAGAAGCACCACTGGTCCTTCAAAACTCCCCACATAATAGGTGCTCAATAAAAGTCGCACTTCCTTGGAACTCTTGGCTCCTGGTTGCTGACATTTAGAAGCTACATGCTGGCCTGACCAAGATCCTGCAGTCCCCGCCCTGACCCTGTTTGGGCAGAGCTGCCCTGGGGGAGGCTGCACGCTGGGCTTGGGGTATGAGGTCTGAATTCCCCCATCTGTGTTGAGTCTCTAGCTCCAGAGCAGGGACCTTGGGCATCACAGACAAGCAGGAAGGAATATAAAACAAGACTTGAAAACTTAAAATGTCATACTTTGTACTACTTGGAAAGACAGAAGATCATCAAGATGTTGATCCTCCACAGATTACTTAATAGGTTTAATGAAATTCCAATTTTTTAAATTACAATGGAATCATTTTTTAAAATTGGTAAAATGACTCTAAAGGTTGGAAAAATAAAACTTGAGAATAACAAAAAAAAAGTTTTTTAAACAAAAGTACTTGTGGACATAAGTTTTATTTGAAGCCAAAAGAAATTATGAAGTTATAGTGATTAAAACTGTGTGTTATTCTCTTTACAACTCAATTAAAAATGGGCAATGGAGGCCGGGCGCTGTGGCTCACGCCTGTAATCCTAGCACTCTGGGAGGCCGAGGCGGGCGGATTGTTTGAGCTCAGGAGTTCGAGACCAGCCTGAGCAAGAGCGAGACCCCGTCTCTACCAAAAATAGAAAGAAATTAATTGGACAGCTAAA
>CAUYSK010026898.1:0-40967 GCA_963575035.1 Avahi laniger | reverse complement strand
CCCAAGTGCCCATCAATACATGAGTGGATTAATAAAATGTGGTATATGTGTACCGTGGAGTACTACTCAACCATAAAAAAGGTGAACTAATATGTGTTCTATTAACCTGGAGGAAACTGGAGCCCTTCTAAGTAAAGTATCACAAGAATGGAAAAACAGACACCACATATACTCACTGTTAAACTGGAACTAATCAATCAACCCGTAAGTGCACATATGGAAATAACATTCATCAGAAATCAAGCAGCTGGGAGGGGAGGAGGGGATGGGTACATTCACACCTAACGGGTACAGTGCACACTATCTTGAGGATAACTTTGACTCAAACCGTACAAAAGCAATTTATGTAACCAAAAACGTTTGTACCCCTGTAATTTTCTGAAATTAAAAAAAAATAAAAATAAAGATTAAACATATGAAAAAAACCCACAGCTGCAACCAAAACACAAGTAATCATCATTGCAAATGCTGCCAACACCGTGAAAGCCTGCGCAACCACCTTCCATCCAAACGACCATCGGAACCACGTGGCCACCTGCCGCATTTTCTGAGGAAAAATCCAGTAAAGAAACAGACATAATAATAAAACCCAATTGTAACGTCTAGTTTTAATTAAAACACAAAATTAAACATCATGTTTGCTTCGGCCAGTTTCAAGGATGATGATTTCACTAATATTTTTTGGAAAACAGTTGTCAATCAATAAATACTAGAGAGAGAAAAACTAAGACTTACGAATGCTTAACTCATTAGTCAAACTGCTTTGGAGTCCTTGTGTTAATCTCTGCCTAAGCCATTCATCTAGTGCTATGCCTTTTAAGGCTGAAGTATTTTCACTGTCACTCAAGGCAAAAACAAAAGACTCCTTAAATCATGTTATAAATAAATCAGCTCCCAGATAACACACACTCCACGAAAGAAAGGAAGAGAGAGAGAGAAAGGGAGGAGAGGAGGGAGGGAGGGGGAAGGAAGGGAGGAAGGAAGGAAGAGGCCAAGGCAAATTAACTTGCGCTGTGCACAAACGTCACCCTGCAGTACCAAAGCGGCGACACAGTGTGCATTGTGGGGAGACTGGGGAGAGGAAAAGAGCAGTGCTCAGGCCCTTAGACAAGCAGGACCAGATCTAAATGACCCCTTCTAAAGACAGACATTTTTTTAGAGCAGTTTTAGATTCATAGCAAAACTGAGTAGAAAGAAAAAAATTCACCACAAAGCGCAGGGAGTTGCATATCCCCCCTTAACCCCCCACACACGGCCTCCCCACCATCAACACCCCGCAGAGCTGTGCATTTGTCGCACAGTGAACCTCCATTGACGCGTCACTGTTGGGTTTCACAAGCATGTAATGATATGCATTCACTATCGTAGCATCACGTAAAGTGGTTTCGCTGCCCTGAGCGTGCTCTGTGCTTTGCCTCCATCCCTCCCGCCTAACCCTGGGCAACCACTGTTTTTTCATTGTCTCCACAGCTCTGCCTTTTCCAGAACGTCGTACAGTTGGAATCATACAGTGGGCAGCCTTTTCAGATTGGCTCCTTTCACTTAGTAAGATGCGCTCAAGTTTCCTCCATGTCTTTTTATGGCTTAACAGGACCTGGATACTTTTATTTTAAAATATTAAGGGAGTACGAATGTTTTTGTTACATGGATAGCTTTATAATGCTGAAGTCAGGACTGCTAGCGTGCCTGTTACCCCAGTGGTGTTCATTGCACCTCATAGGTAGGTTTTTGCCCCGCCCCCCTCTTGATTTCCAATGACTTTGACTTCTCTCTGTGCCCATGTGTGCCCATCGATTAGTTCCAAATCATTAGAGATTACTTGTGTTGTTTGTTTTTCCATTCCTGAGATACTTCACTCAGGATGATGGTCTCCAGTTCCATCCATATTGCCACAAAGGACATTAACTGATGTCTTTTTGTGGCTGAGTAGTACTCTGTGGTACACACACACCACATCTTGTTAATCCACTCGTGAATCCATGGGCACTTGGGTTGATTCCACATCTTTACAATGGTGAATTGTGCTACAATAAACATTCAAACGCAGGTAGGATTCTGATTTTTAAAAGAATCTTTTCTACTATAGTATAGTAAATATTTATGCATATTTATACCTTAAAACTTTAGAAAAACACAACACATTTCCACTCATTTCCTAGAGTAGCTCTTATCTTTTCCATGGTGGGTTCAGGGATCTGAGAGAGCCTGTGGCCAACCATTCATTGATGTATTCAGTGTCTATCATTGGCCATTGTTGCAGTCACTATGGATTCGTAACCTATGACCCCAAACCTTAGTGGTGTACCACAGCACTGATTATGCTCACAGATTCCGTGAGTCGAGAAGTGGACATGGCACACCAAGGAGACCTTGTCTCTGCTCTGTAATGTCTGAGGCCTCAGCTGGCAGAACGGAGGGCCAGAGGGTGGGTCAGCTGAAGACTTGTCACTCCTCTACCCGGTGGCGGAAGCTTTTGGCTGGGGGCATACTTTGCTCTTCGGGTGGCCTAGTTCAGGCTTCCTCACAGCCTGGTGGCTGGTTTCAGGGGTCAACGCCCAAGGGAAAGATTAGCAGGCAGAAGCCTAATTGCTTTTTGTAATCTAGCCCTGGAATCAGGCGTGCTGCAGCCGGGGTCGCAGAGCCTCTCCCTCCACCACCCCCGGTCTCAGGGGAGGAGACACGGACTCTGCCTCTTGACAAGGAGTGGAAAATCTGTGAAAGAACGTGTGAAACCGGAAATACTGCCGTGTCTGTTTTTGGAAAACACAATCACCTCTGCAGGGCAGAGACTTTTCCAGGTCCAGGGCGAATCAGTGAAAAGTCATGTTTCTGGCCTCAGGACAAAAGAAAGGATGCTTAAAGGGTAGGTTACCAAGCAATAACACCATTATTTTTAATAATAAAACATAATAACAATAAAATGATAATATTTTAATTTATAGAGTAGCAAATAACTGAGGTACTTTGGAAAACATAGGAAAAGCATCATAACCCAACTCTGGGGCTCAAGAAAGGTTTACCATGGAAAGTGTTACAGAATCTTAAGGAAAATCTCACCTGTATTTGTGACAATACCGATGTGGGTCTGTGGATCTCACTCCAACACAGACCAAAGGGCCACCTTCCGCAGCCACGGGCACAGAACCCGGGGCACGTCCCCCCGCGTGGGCTGTTGCGAGTCTTCCTCAGTCTCCTTGAGAAAAACACGAGCTATGACGCCAGCAGGAAGATTCCACACCTTCTACAAGGCGGCAGTGTGAGCCAAGCCAGTATGGAGACCGTGGTTTCTACCTTGAGGGTCACCTGGAATTGTTGAGAGTTGGCTTGATCTAACCAGATCTACCCAGAACAGGCTTGCTAGATTAACTGTTGTGTTGGAAATGGTCCAAGGTCACAGATGACAGACGCAACATGAGCTGCACCGCTCGATAAATCCTTTCATTTCCCTCCCTCCTACCTGTTCCAGCTTCAGAGAGGATTCAGGAGACCACTGTTAGAAAACCACAATCTGGTTTACTCCTTCGTTTTACGGAGAGGAAACTGACAGCCGAGATTCAAGTGACTCACTCAAGAAGACCCAAAGCCGGGGTTCTTCCCACCACCCCACCCCACCGCCATCACTACGCAAAGCTCTAAAAACGTTCCTTTGAAACATGGGAACAAATGTCTGATTTGTAGTGGGGTTTGGGGAGATTATCGTGCAGTCCATTCCTCGATTCATGAAGCAGCATGTGGATGCCGCAGAGAGGAGCCCACACAGCAGCTCTGCCCCTCCCGGACCCGCTGAGGAGGGGCAGTTCTCCCTCCAAAGCGTCGAGGTCCCTCGTTTTCCCGAGGCTGAGAGAGGCGATGGAGACAATGAACGATACAGCCTTTTAATTTGTTTTTAATTGTCGCGGCCTGGTAGCCCTTCCAAAGACCCCTCGAGGAGAGCAGTTTTATTTTTCCACTTATTAACCTCATTCACTAGCCTGGAAAAAGAATTCCCCATCTCTCAAGAACTCTCCCTCTCATTCTTCTCATTCCTTTTTCTGCAGCACCAGGAAAGTAATGTGTGTAAAACTAGAGCCAAGGATATTGTGGTTTCAAACACAAGTCTGGTGGGACCGGGAGCTGGGATCACTGCGTTCCAGCCTCGGTGGCCCCAGTGGCCCGCAAGGGAGGGGCTTGAATGGCCCTTTGATTCAGCCCAAATGTGGGGGTGGAGGGCGGGAGGGGGCAGCTCTGTTATTTGACACTCTCTGTTGGGCTTGGCCCGGCCTTGCTCCCTATTTGGGCCTCCCTGGAGCCCCAGGGCCCTCTCTGAGGGTGCCCTGACTTGGCAAGCGCTGAAATAAACGAAATTCCTCGCTCCTCAGGAAGTGCACCAGCGTCCCAAGGGCTTGGCGAATTCCATTTGCTTTGAGAGTGCTGTTCTTCATCAACCTCCCCCCAACATGCGCGCGTGCGCGCGCGCGCACACACACACACACACACACACACACACACACATCCTGCATTGCTTTTCTAGGGCATTAACCATGTGTTTGCTATCTGATTTTTAAAATATTTATTGTTATTGTTGTTTATATAGAAAACCCAAAAATAGGCATATTATTAGAATTAATGAAAGAGCTTAACAAGAGTGAGAGGTAAACAGAGTGTCGTGGTTACAGCCCTGGATGTTGGACAATGAGTTCGAATCCTGGCTCCACCTCTTGATCTAATCTACTTAACCTCCCTGCACTTCTTTGGTCTTCAGTTTCCTCGTCTATCAGTAGTGACAGCAATAAGACCTCCTTCACGGAGTCATTGTGAGATTGAACGCATTTCGTACACATAACACGCTTAGAACAGCGCCTGGCCATGGCGAGGGTTATGTTATAATATGGTATTATGATAGACTGATACAGCTTTGAGATCAAAATGCAAAAACTGATTCCAGTCTGTACACTCCAACAAATTGTTAAAAGATATAATTTTTAAAAGATCCCATTTAATATTTAAAATGGCATAAAAATGTGGTGTCTAGGAGCAAGTTTAACAAATGCTGTGTGTGACCTTTAAAAAGAAAATTATAAAATTGTATCCAATGTAATTAAAGACAACTCAAATAAATGGAGACCTCTTCCATGTTCATGGAAAGGAAGATTCATTATCTTGAACACTTGTCTTCTCCCTATATTAATCTTTAATTCAAGGTCATTGAAAACAAAACATTGTATTTTTAGTGCGTTTTTGTGGGACTCGATGAGTTGACTCTTAATGAAGACTAAAAAGAAAATAATTGGGAAGTGTGGTGTCAGCACAGGGGGTGACAAATAGAACAATGAAACGGAACAGAAAGCCCAGAAAGACCTTCCTGCATGCACAGAAACCTGATAGACGGCGACGGTGCATTACCGATCCGTAGGGACAGGGTGAATTATCCAAAAAAATAATGCCAGGGCAACTGGTCGGCCACTAGCAAAAACTCAGAATGAGATTCTACCCTGGACTAAAGACGTAGTGTGAGAAACCAAGCAAAGATGAGTGTCTTTATGATGACTCTGGGTCAGAGAAGAATTTCTTAAGAGGAAAGGACTGATAAATGTGGCTATGCTAAAATTAATTTCTGTTAATGTCTTGTTATTTTCTGGTTCACCAAGGTAGGTTAATGCTCCCAATTCTACCCCTTCTCCTCACAATACGATAATACACCTGTGCCCTGCACAAGGGACTCTGCAGTGCCTGCCTGCGGGGTGGGCAGAGAGCATCTCCACGCAACTGACTTTGACCTGAGGCGGGAAGTAGAGCCGCCTGGCCGACCAATAGAACTGTGAGTTAGAAAAATACGTTCTTGCTGCTACAAACTACTGAGACTTTGAGGGTTGTTTTTAATACACCATTATTCTAACAACAGCTGACTGGTACATTTAACATGTTCAAAGAGATTTTTTTTTTGGAGAGGGAATGATGTTGGGGGCTCACAGAATCAGTAAGTTGGTAGAAGCTGGGAAACAGGCAAGAACCAGGATATTTCTGGAGGATGGATTCAAGGACCACCAGCCAGTCTAAAAGCGGGCTCTTGTAAGGCCGGGCAGCACTGCTGGGATGAAATAGAATTTGTCTCTGTTTCTTGACCCTCTGGGCAAGATCCAAATACCAGGCAGAGAGCGTGCAACTGCCCTGTCTTCGACCACCTCTGCCCACGAGCTAGAGAGTGCAGGAGTCTTGGCCGCGGCCTCCCAGATGTTATCCAGTGGGGAGGAAGATGCCTCAAAAGGAAACGATGTACTTTTAAGAAGAGGGGCTTGATACTGCGCAGCCAGAAACAGGAAATGTCCAAGACACGTGCTGGCGGAGCATCCTTCCGATTATGCCATTTCTCCCACGGGGCCTGCAGGAGGGAAGAGCGCCAGCTCGTGCACTTACCCAGTCACCTCAGTCACTACATTTCTCACAGTGTCTTGTGCTGGGTTCGAGAGAAGGCCATCCAGCTCTGCTACTTGCCAGAACCGTCTTCCTGCGCCCATGCAGGACCTGACCCCACACTCCCAGGGTCATCACCACGCCACCGCTCCCCAGGGAGGGTCACCTTCGCCACTTGGTGGTCTCCCTCTGCGTCCCCCGAGGCCATCGTTCTCTGTGGGAAACACCGAGGCCAAGAGGAAGAGCCCAGACAGAGCCTAAGGGACGTGAAGGGAGCAGCGACAAGCAGGTGGGTCGGGTTAGATTTTGCCTTGGAAACCGAAATGGCTGGAACTCACACAACCAGCTGGGCAGAGCTGGAGGCAGTTTTGAATTGGAGAATTCCGCAAATGGATCTGTATTCTAGGAAAATTAACACTGCTACGGTGTACAGGCTGGAGAACAGACAGGAGAGACTAGCCATGGACACTGTTTTTCCCCCTCGTGTAGCTTTTCCAAGCTACAGGGGTAACCATGGGCAACCTCCCTGCGGCAGTTTCCTCATCTGCTACTCCTCAAACGTCTCCCATCCAAGGCCAAGGCCAGCCTGCTCTCACTAACCACCAGAGACCAGACGGAATCAGGGTGTCTGGGATTGTACGGCATGCCGTCTGTAAAGCATTTGCCATGTGCTTCTGCACGGGGGTTCCCAGCCTGGGGAGAGCTTGGAGCTGCGGCAAGTGGCCCTAAAGCTGTCTGTGCCCGGCCACGGTCTGAGGCGTAGTAGACAACATCTTTTATAAGCCTGCACTGCCCTTCTCTGAATATATAGAGAAGTTATTGGGTTTAATTCAAATTCATTTTCAAGAGTTACTAGATTCATAACAATAGTTTCTCCTTAGCACAGATTTCCCAACCAGCAAATACTGTAAACAAAAGGACTGTCACCGTGGGGCTCTAGAAAACGGAGATAATGTAACAGCTGCCTCACCGGCTTGTTGCGAGGTTCCAGCGAGCACATGCAGACAGGTACTCAGAACAGCACTGGGACACGGGACACACTCAGGAAACACCAACCGTCACCATTAAGCAATCCTCGTCCTTGAGAGGTGGGGCTCGCTCACTTAGATGGTCCCCAAAGTCATGCTCTGTGCGTCTGGGTTTTAACAGCACTGTGAATTTCATGAAAAATCTTGTGATGGAGGCACAAGATCTGAGACCTGTTGATGCGTTGCGGCTGCTGTTTCTAATGCAGAAAATGCCCCAGCCTGGGAGCCACTCTTTTAAGCTTGGTAGAAGGCACCTTGGAAGAGGCCGCAGATCTCTTCAACTGACAGCGAGGTCCAGGGAGGCCCCCGTTGGAGACATTCGGGCGCTAGCACCGGGCGGCCTGTTTCCTCTGGCGAGGAGGAAGGGACCGGCCGCAACCGCGACGGTGAGCACACGGTGGCGCTGCGACCCAAAATGTCACACAAGGGCCTGCAGTGAAAAACAAGGTTTTTTGGGGTTTTATTTCTTTGTGAGATTTTAAGAATTGATACATAATTTTTTACATAGTTATGGGGTACATGTGATGTTTTGTTACATGCTTGAAATGTGTAATGATCAAGTCAGGGTATTCGACCCACCGCCACTGACTGCAGCCGCCTGGCTCTGCTGTGGAGCCACAGCGAGGCCGCGTTGCTCCGCGCGCTTCCCAGCCTTCTTCCCAGGGCTCCTCCAACGCAACCGCGCGCAAGCCGCCCGGACCTTGTTAAAATGTGATCCTGGGATGGAGCCTGAAATGCTGCGTTTCTGGCAAGCTCTCGGAGACGCCAGCGCGGCAGCGTGGTTCCAGCCAGGGCATAGCTTTCCGCAGGTCTGCGCTGTTGTTTCTGGTTTGGGAGAGGAGTGAGAATCACGCAGACCCCAAAGCAGCCCCATCCTACACCTTCAGGAGGTAGCGAAGAGGAAGAAAGAAAAATGAAACAGAACAAAAGAAAAACAGGGCAGCTTTCCCTTAGCATTGCCACCCTGGGAATCTTGCAGTTTCGTGCTCTGAGAACGGACCCGAGGGAGCGGGTGTCCGGTGGAGGTGAGTTGTGGAGAAGGTCAGAATGGCTCTTCCTGGTACGTTCTTTCTCAGACACGAGGACTCATCCTGGAATTTATTACAGAATTTACAGCGAAGTAGCCAAGTGCTTCAACAAACGCTCTACAGCTTTTCCCCCAAAAGCAAAGTCAAGTTTCTAACAGAGTTCACATAAACAAGTTGGAAAGAGCCAACCTCAGAACTGAAGAAGTGGGAAAACAAGAAGAGGGGCTTTGCTGACGGTGTTACTCTTGCATGCACAATGGGGCTGATTTCTATGCCACGAACTTCTGCCTTCCACAGCGAAAGGGCCCATGGGGAGACAACAATGAACTGGAACTGCTTCTAACCGCCCCCAGGCCCTTGCTCTAAAGTGGGTGCAGCCTGTGAGTCGAGAAGGTGGACTGTAGCCTGACTCATGTGCATAGTTAGGAGGACAGAGGGGTATTCTGGGGATTGCAAAGGGAGGTGGGAGGGCTGGGTGCTGTGTCATGCTCCGTGCCCCTGTGGACGGGCTCGGAGCCCCGTGGAGGTGGGAGTGGTGCTGAACGAATGGGCTTCGTGAGAAACTCCATGAGACTTTGAATCCCACCCCAGTGACTTTGGCACTGGGATGCTGAGATGTTGACATATAGTTTCAAGAGGAAGGTATTGAACCTACTGCTAGCTACATGGAACTCAGCACAGCTCCTCCTTTCAAGGAGAACTGGATTTGGGATTATTGGGAGAAGGCTCCCTTAGCATGGACATTAGCGTCATCTAGCATTCAGCAATGTCAATAGCAAAAGACTCTTGCGAGGACCTTGGAAGTCCCCAAGTCTAGCTGCTGTGAACTAGAGAAGAGTGTGCTATGGCGGCGACGCCTGGCGAGAACAGCTGACAGTGAGCGTCCGGCACTCTCAGGCTCCTGGGATTCTGACGGAAATATTCGTGGGGACCTTTGCAGAAGGCCAGAGGTCTCGCTTCAGTGGGTGGGTGCACGATGGAGAACTGGGGTCACCAATGTGGATGCGACTGCCTTCTTTGCAGCCACAGGCCAGTGAGGATTGGTAGCATTTGGGTGACACACAAAATGATAAGAATTGCTCTTGCACAACCAGACACCTCCGTCCAAGAATGGAGTCTCACAGGAACAAGCATGTCCAGGGTCATGTGCACAGGAAAGAAACCAATAGTCCAGTGGCCATCTCTTGCTGTGCCGGCACAGCGGGACACCGGTGAAAGCGGCCCCACGACCACACTGCTTAGACATCTGCCACTTACTAGTCAGGAACTCTGACTGTTTGGTTGGGTCTTTCACCTGTTAAATGAGAATAATAGTAAAATGTAACTCATAGGTCTTTGAGATTTAAGAAGTAGAACTCATGACAGCCTTGGATCACTGGCTGCCACACACAGAGCCTCAAGAAGGGTCCGCACTTTGTATTGTCGAGCACAAGGCCAGGATGCTAACGACAGCATCACGGACGCTTACTTTTCCAGAAATAAAAGAGCCAGGAGGAGGTTAAGGGTTGATGGGTCCCTGGATCTCCTTGGGGCTAGGAGAAGACCTTGATCCTAATGGAATCTGAGAGCTAATCTGGTATACATTCTTTCAGCATCTTTCTCTGGCTCATTTTTTCCCCCTCAAGGCCAAAGGTACTGCTGCCAAGAAAGACACTTAAGTCCTTACGTCTAGAAAGTTCCTGGGCGTGATTAAGAATCTAACTTTCTCCACAGGGAGAAGAGAACTTAATAATGTGGTGCTTCAACTCATCATGACATAAAGCAAGAAATGCCTCGTCTCCTTTCAATTTTTAATAAAAACCACAGGAGGAATGTCCAGAAACCTTAATATTGTGGTATTAGAATTTGCCTGTTCCAATCTGTCAGAGCAATAGAACTTGCCATGAATTTCACCGCATCATCGATTAGCACTCGAGATAAAACCTGCCCTGCTGCCCAGGACTTACTCTGCAACTGAAATGAGCCATCGCACAGCCAAGAAACAAGAAACACAAGCAGGACAGTCCCCTTCGCAGGGTGTGCGTGGCCCTGGGGAAAGATCTTTTTGTAGTACAGGACTCCTGTCTGTATCAATAATCTGAATAAAAAATATGTTTTAGAATGCATGGGCCCACGTGAGGTCTAGTGGCTTATCGGTGAAGGTGGGTAGACAAGAGCGAGCTGCACACTGTTCACGGTCCAGTCGGCACGTGCGAAGATTCGCTGCAACATCCATGCAACACGTCTTCCTGCTGAAACTCAGGAACCATCTCTTCGTGCACCTCATCGTCAGTGCACTGTTCCTGGTTAACCTCAGGTCCCACCAGGACGAAACAGCAGCAGCGCTGTAATTAATCACCAAGACTCGGCTCTTCAGAGCCTGTTTGCGTTAAACAGTAAAGCTCTTCTTACCTCTGCGGCTCCCTACTAGCATGTCCCGAGCTGAAGTGTTATTCATGCTGCTGCGTCATCCGGCCACACCGGCTTCCAGTGACTCTCAATGTTGTCGATGCAAGTCTTCCCCAGAGCATGTAGGAAAACGTGAGCCAATACAGTATTCATTTTCTGGTCCTGTTAAGTTTACCATTCTGAATTTTACAGTGTAAACATACAACAACTCATCTTCGAGCCGTGTCTCCTCTTGGTCTCCTGAGGTGGTAATCGCTGTGTTCCTAGAATGAGAGCCGAAACCCCGCCGGACACACACCGCCAGGGATGGCAAGGGGTCCACGTGCAAAGAGAGAGGAGCAGTCCCACTCCTGCAAGAAATACTCTTCGCTCGCCAGGCACAGCTGAATACTGAGAGGGAGAGCACGTCTGGTTGGCCCCATGTTCAGGGTGCAGGGTCTGAAGTCACTTCAAAAGGGGGAAAGGATGAGTGTGGCCCATCAGGTCTGGGTCTGGGCCAGGGCCATCTGCTTGGAGAGCGCTGACAACACTGGCAGTGCCAGGCCCCGCGAAGGACTTAGAAAATCCAAGGAAGGCCCTCACAGCCCTGGGGAAGGGGTCCGTGGCGGCCCCATGGCGAGCTGTGTCGGTGCAGCGCTGCGCCTTCTCTGAAAAGGCCGACGCAGCGACAAGGCCAGGGCGCGGCCGGGCGGGGAAGACGCTCCACTGTAGTAATTCGCGGAATCTGCAGCCGCGAAATAGTGCCAGGGCTGCCCACGGCGAGGCCCCGAGCCCAGGCAGCTCCCGATAGGAGAGTGTGAAGAGAAGAGTCAGGGAGTATGTGTGTGTGGGGAGAACAGGCCAGTGATGCCAGGTCCCAGAAAGCGTCAGCAAAAATACACTTACTGAGGTGCCCCCTGAGGAGTCAAATCTATATCCGGATTTTCAACAAGGGCCGACACTGAAGTGGGCAGCCGTGGTGGCAGAAGCCCTGCTGGACTTCCGAGGAGCAGAGGAGGCCGGTTAACTAACGAAGGGTCCGCAGACACACTAGTCTCCTTCAGAAAACACTTGGAGAGCAGCTGTGAGCCAGGCACCGTTCTAGGCAGCGGTGGAGACAACATCTGTGAGCAAAAGCAGACAAAACCTCTGCCCTAAAAGAGTCTGCATTCTAGTGGGGAAAACAGGGAATAAGCAGGATAAACAGGAAAAATGATACAGTGATGGCGAAGATGGCAAATGCTATAGAGAAGTGAAAAACCAAGGAGGGTGGACAAGGAGTGCTGACGTCTGCAGCTAGGTCGCCCAGGAAGTCTTCGCTGGGCATGGGACTGGAGCAGAGATTCAAAGGGCAAAGGGGACGTTGAAATGTCTCGGGAAAATGTGAAGGAATGTAGTATTCACTCCACTGGGCTTTCTCTAAATACTTTAAAATAATTATTAGAAAGCGCACACATTGTTAGGGTAGTCACCCCTGAGGCTGCCTGGACACCACTAGCAAGACACATCCTGAGGATACGTATCTGTCCTCATGAAGAGACAGGGATGGGGCTGTGGTCTGGAGTTGAACTGGCCAGGAGCCCCCGCGCAAGGTCCCTAACCCTGACCCTGAACAGCCCTACCTTGGCCGCATCTTTGTCCTTGGACAACCAGAACACAATGCCCTCCGGCAGCTCCACGGCCCCTGTCTGTGAAGGAAGCAGCATCTCAGCGGCTGGCTGTTGAAAGAGATGTGTGGGCATGGGCCACCTCCAGACCCACCATCAGGGGTTGCTCGTTGTGCTCACCCCTGGGGGGCTTCAGGATGTACCCTCAGACCCGCTACAGGGCCAAAGGGACCGACAGCAGCGGCACATCATGGTCACAGCACACCAGACGGAAACTAGGGACTAGGGAACGTGGGATGTATTCCCGGCAGGGTGCCAGTGATGAAGTCGCCTTCAAAACCTCCAGGGGAGCCCAGGCTCCCCGTGATCCTCCATCCGTTACATGGAGAACACAGTCTGCCTTATGGACACCAGATGGCGTATGTGAGGAGCAGCCCCAATGCAAGTTACCAATAGAACGAGAATGTGGTTTTAGGGATATGAATTAGGTGGCAAATGCAGGATGCTTTGGAGCAGGGGAAGACTGCAGACAGAGTCTGGATCTCAGATGACTTTGGGGGATCCAGGCTCTGATGCTGAGAATGGCAATGAGAGCACTGAGATAATGAAAATTAAATGCAAAAAGTAAAGGGCACTTTTTTGTAGATGGGAAGGAAGTGCATTACTCTAGGAGTTAAAAGACTAATGTTTGACCTTGAGCTTGGTGAGTTATTTAAAATTCTAGAGCCTCCATTTCCCCACTTGAGAGTTATAGTTGTACTTAACAACCTCTAAATTCTCACTGAGTTTAAATATTCCTAATCTATGCTTTTCTTGAACAGTTCAACACAATAGACAAAGGAGTGAAACTTTGGGAGCATTTGCCATAAATCAGATTTTAAACTCTTCCTCTCCCTAATCTGCTTGGAATTCAAGGATTACAATCCCATTTCAGTTCAGATCTCTTTGCCACATTTGCTGAGAGACTGTAGACCATTCTCAACAACTCAGCTGTTGACAGTCAGAAAAGATTGCCATTTATCGGAGATCGTGAGGGTCCCCTGAGGAATTCACAGACTTTGATCACATTGATAGAGACTTCAGTTTCCTTGGGAAAAAAGGAAAGAAAGAGGCTCCAGGTTGACAAATGGCAAGGAAATAAAAAGGAACTTGCAAGTTCCAAGCTCTAGAGTCATTTTTAAGACACAATCAGCGTCGTCACACCGGCTTCCGTTGCTGCCTGCAGTCGGGGTGGGCCCACTTCCCCAAGACGGTTACGGCTCAGAAGAGTGGGTCACGGTCGAAATCTGAAATTTCTTGGGTAAAAGTATATCATCAGACTTGCATGAAGCCAGGTTTTTACTTATATCTCAAGCCCCCAACTGCAGATGACGTTCAACTTATGTAAAATTCATTTTCTCTGATTATAAGTCATAATGATCAAAACCAAGCACATTAGGAAGTCTGGGACGGTATCTCAGTTTCAGAGGAAGGAACGGTACGACGGTCTGATAGGTGGATTTAAAGGAGGTCCAGCTGCTGAAATAAGAAGTTGCTGAGAGCTAAGCCAAACAGGTTATTTTTTTTTACTTTTTTTTTTTATTTCAGCGTATTATGGGGGTACGGATGTTTAGGTTATGTATGTTGCTCTTCACTCCCCAAATGGGTTATTTTTAAAATTGTAATTAAACATATCTATATTTAAAACTGCATTACTAACCCGAGGATTCTACCGTCGCATGACCGAATCCCAGTGACTAATGTTACCTTCCTGGCATGTTCCCAATTAATTCATCTTTAAAGGTGAAAGCGTCGCATTGAGTCACCTGCTCAAGATTCACAAACCCTCGTGCAGGGTCTGCCTCGCTCCTCCAGAGTCACACGGCCAGCGGGGCCCAGCCCGGGACAGGCGTTGCCCCAGCTCTGCCCCCACCCGCTGTGGTCCTGGGGGCTTCCCCTCTTGCCGGACGGACCCAGGCTCACCAGGAGGAGACAGAGAGACCCTCACCCGCAAGGCGGCTGACCTCTCACTAGCGCCCACTGGCAGCACAGGCTGCTTTCTACAGCCACACTGCCCTCTGTCTGTGCCCTCAGGGTGGCCTTCTGCAGTGCAATTTCTAAAAGAACTACTAGCTTGCGGAGTTCATACGACCACAAACTATAAGGAAATAAAGTAGATACAGAATCCAGTTTTAATCTGTTAGGAGATTAGTTTTATTAGATTGGGTGAGAAAAAAATAGATGTTTTTATAGGTCAAGAGCAATGAAATATTGGCAATTTCACATGACTCCAGCTATATTTAGGAATCCTTCAATCCTGGATTCTTTGTCTTCTCCCCTGAGTTTGACCTATTCCTGCTCTTCCTCCCCAGCTTCTCAGAATGTGCCTTGAAATTCCACCGTCTCTATCCTGAAGCCAGCTGAGTCCTTACTCGGTCCCTTTGGCTCACCCAACATCGGTCCGTAAATGTTCACCTTTTCCACACCAGGAACCGCTGCTGAGACAGGGTGGAAGTAAGTCTGTCTTTGAGGAGTCCCTAGTCCAGTGAGAAACGGAAACTTTACAAACGTACATAATCCGCTTGGTGGCAGAAATACACCCAAAGTGTTAAAGAGAATCGAGGAGCATCAAGCTAGGGGAAGGAGTGAGGAAGATCTCAAAGAGGAGTTGACGTTTGGACTGTGCCTTGAAGGAAAGGTAAGATTTCCTGAACAAAGCAAGGGGGGAAGGCCCTGCAGGCAGGCTCGATGTCACATGCAGGGTCTGGGGCGTGAAGGGCGCTCAGTGTTCTGGGGAAGAGCCAGTAACTGGACAGGGGTCAAGGGAGGATGCGAGGCGGTGAGAGACATTGGTGTCAGATCTCAAAGGAGTATGATGTTCTCTTCCTTTGTCTCGTGGGTAAGCAACAAAAACATTTTTCTAATGAAGGATGTAACATGATGCTTGTTTTTGAAATATAATTTTGCAAAATTTTGGAGTGCATGTTTTCTTCCTGTGATCCGTGAGACTAGAAGGGAAGACCCAAGCAAAATGAGTAGGATGTAGGCTTTAAAAATTATCTTTATTGTTTTTTCTACTTACAAAAGACAGATTCGTTCTAAGCAATTCGAACATTATAGAAATATATAACACGAAAATCAAACCCTCCCTGCAACCCAAACCTCCCAGACCCAAACCACCGCCACTGCGTCCGGGTGCTGCTGCCGATTCCTCCGACTTTTGTTTCAATGTACAAATAGATATTAAGATAGTTTCCCAATACCAGTAAAATGCAACTGCTTCATTCTATGTAATATTCTGTTACATTAATGTGCTGCAATTTATTGAATCTATCCTTATCTTGTGGACATTTGAAATGTTTTCAGTTTTTCACAGTTATAAACAATGCTGAGTTGAGCACCTTTTTACATAAACCTTTGCAAATCCGTGCAGGTGTTTCTGTAGGATACATTCTTAGAACTCCTTCCAGGAACCAATATGAAAGGAATAACCATTTTTTTATTTTAATAGATATTGCCAAATTGCCATCATAGAAGTTGTATCAATTTATAGCCCAACAGTGTATGTGGGCCACAATTTCCCTAGTGGTGTGGGGTTTCATAGGCAGTCTTGTCATCAGAGAGACCAAAGAACCTCAGGACTCTTCATTCAGCTCTGTGAATGTCTGTAATTCACACATTTCTCTGGTGTCTGGTACATTAACATTAATAGCAGCTCGAAGGTTTGACCAAAAAGGCCCACATCTATTCCTGTCCTTGGGCTATTCCAAGTATGTCGTCTCTTTCATGAGAGCTTTCAGCCTGCGACAGCTGGTAGGAATGCAGTGGGACGGAATGGGTTCCAGTAAGATAAGAATTGTATGACCAGAATTTTCATGGAAGAATTCGTGGTGGGCACAGTAGAGTTCATAATGGAATCACTCACTCTGCACAAAGTGGGGAGACAAACGAAGATGGACTTACAGCTCTTCTCAGTGAAGCTTATGATATTTTCACCAATGCTCTTGCCAGGGTCAAAGTTTGTCTCAGGAAGGCAAATCAAGACAGAGCCATCCTCTTTCTCTAGATTGGGGATCAATTCATTCTTTATCCAGAGAGAATCATGTTCATTGTAGGAAATAAATGCATGAAATTGGACAGTTCTCTTGAGTTGTTCTCGGGCTGTCTTCCTAACCCTGTGCCATGTTTGTGTCCGCTGACCAAGCATCCTGAGATACCAGGGCAGATCAAAGTGGAGACAGCAGAGGGCCACAGCTATCCCCAGAACTAGCACAATAACCACGATGGTGACAATCAACACAGCTGGGTTGCAAGATAATTCAGAAAGATGAACATCCTTTAACTTAGTCCCCTTTAGATTTAAAGGGTATTCACAGATGTATGAATCTGACCATCCAACCCTCATGCCCTCTGAATAGCTTTCAAGCTGAATGAAATTTCTTAATTCACAGGTGCACCAGAATGGATTTTGTCCTGCCTTTAGAGTCTTAACTTCCTGGAAGCTCTGAAAAAAATCCAGAGATGGGCTGAGAATTAAGTTCATTTCAGTGTTCAGAAGTGAGAGTCTACTGAAATGACTGCACCCAGGGAGATCAGTTAGAAAATTAAATGCAATATTTGGCTCTCGTAAGGACTTCACATGAATAGTCTCTTTAGGGACAGTTTGAATTTGGTTATTATTTAGGGCAAGTATTTGAATATTTCTGGGCAAGCACCTAAAAACAGAATCAGTGAACTTATTGAACAACAGGTTCATGGTGACCAAGGTTTCTGGCCATGAGCAATTTTCATCATTTTTATGTTGTAATAGATTTTGGCTCAGGTCCAAGTGTTTCAAGGGTGTACTGTCAGCAAAGCCACTCACCAAGGAAAGTCTCTCTGGTCTATTGCCCTTCAAAATGAGAGTTTTCAAATGAGGCAATTGGATAGTTCTTTTAAACAGCTCATCTGTTAAGATATTATTAGCAAAATTTAAATATTGGAATCTCGTAGGATAATTAGGGAAAAGCATGTGTGGCATTTGTGCATTCGATATTGTCAGGTTTTCTATATCCATTTCGGTAAAAAGCAAGTAGATTTTACCCTGTGTAATATAAAAAACTCTGAAATGTACATGCTCCAGTTTTATAGTTCTCATTACAGTATTTGAGTAGTCAAATGAATTGTGGTCAAGAGAAACCTTACCTCCAAAACCACATTTTGGATCTGGAAGTATTCCACTGATGTATGCCAAACAAATTGGAAGAGAAGGAGAAGGTCATCCCAGAGTAAATCAACTTTACTAAGTAACAGAGTAGATGCCTTGGCATTCTCTAAAATAAGATTTTGTTGAATTTTATAACTGACAAATTGGCTCTTGCCATCTATATTTGTCATTTCTAATATTTTTGAAGTCTTGATTCCGTCACTCAAAAGAACCGAGGCATTTGCATTCATTGGTAAAACAATGTGAAATCTTGCCGCATTTAAGATGGGTAGGCTACCTTCTTCATAATGAGAAAGAGTTCTCAATCCTAAGAAGATGGTATTTAGATGCAAATGAGCAATCTTCTGGAAATCTGATTTTTGTGTTTTTGCCCCACTCAGACCTACGGTTTCCAAGCATGACATTTTGCTGGTTTCTTCTCTGGTAGGCATGGAGTCACAGTCATTGAAAGAAAGATCTAAATGTCTGAGACTCGTCAGTGAATACCAAGTTACAACCTCCAGTCTGTTACAAGACAAATCCAAATATCTTAACTCCTTGTTGAATTCAAAGATCTTGATATTCAGCTATTGAGTTCTGTTATGGCATAGAATCAAAACTTTCAGTTTGGAGACAGAACGAAAATCTGAACTCTGAAGTTGAAAAAGAAGGTTATAGGATAAATCCAGTGTGGCTGTGGTTGGGGTCATGTCTGTGGGAACCTTTCTTAGAGCCATGCTGGAGCAGCTGGTAGTCACATCCCTGTCTTCCAGCAGCTTTGGCACCCAGACTTCCACGGACAGAACATGTAAATGTTTCTGATCAGTCTCATTGTATCTCCAAGGATTTTACCACTGGTTTCCTCACATAGATGATAAAGATGGGTTCAAAACCCTAGAAAGATAGCATACGATGTTAGGTTTTTATTTGGTTTGTTAAATTCTGAAGGATTTTTTATTTAAAAAAAAATCAACATCTGACTATATTCACCAAGAGGTAGGACAGGGTCCCAACCTGGTATTGAGTCTTCAACTTGATATCAGAGCCTTGGCTGACAGCTCTCCAGCCAGCTGCTGTGCCACGTCCCGGTCACTGAGGCCAGGCAGGTTCTCGGAGGGAGAAGAATGCTCCCTGGCAGAAGGGCCTCTGTCCCCAGTCAGCTAGGGACTGCGTCGTCCAGTCAAACTCCACGCCCTCCCTCACACCCCCTTTTGATGGCCTGAAGATTTTAAGAAAATTGAAAGAAATCTTTTATCAGCAAATATTGCGGGCCCTTGTATTTGTGGACACAGAAAGTCCCTGGAGCTAATATCTGACTTTCAAAAACACCCACGCAGTGGGAGGTCCAGAATATAGACACAAACAGAACGGCTCCCATCCTTACGCCTCCATACGTCTTCAGGAGGGTGACGAAAGCAATCTAGACCACGAAGAAATAGTAGTAAGAATGGTAAAAAGCAGTTTCCGTTTCTTGGGGACTTTCGATGTGCCGAGATATATCCTAAACGCTTCCTATTGTCTCACTTATTTTTCACAATACTCTGTGAGGGAAGTACTGCTGTCCCCATTTAACAGATGAAGAAACTCATGGAAACTCATGGAATTCTGAGGAATCTGGGAGAGGAGTGAGGCTTCACGTCGTAAGATGAGACGCAGAGCAGAGGCGGTTGGAAAACGGGGATTTTCACCGTGTTCATTATTGCAGGTATTGTTAAGTACCTCTTCGGCCGGAAACCCTTCCGGGCACTGGGGAAACGGCAGCGACGGAGCAGAAGGTTTCTGCTCCCGCACAGCCCGCGTTCTCGTGGAGGGGTCGGGGAGGGCCTCAAGCGGACAGTGACCGTGTGTGTCAGGCGGCGGCGGGGACTGGGAGAGGGCGGCGAGCGGAGTCCAGAGCCGCCCGGACGGGCCTGGAGCGGCGGGAGCGGAGCCGCGCAGCGAGGAGGGGAGGCGGCCAGATCTCGTGAGGACCTGGCCATTCTGCTCCGACTGAACACGACACCAGAGGAGGGTTGGAGTCGGGAGTGACAGGTTCTGACGTGCCTTTTACAGAGCCCTCTGCTCGTTGGGTGGAGACGGCTGGAAGGTGCGAGCGGGCGGGGGAGACCGCCCGGGACTCCGGAGAGCAGCCTGTGCAGACGGCCCGGAGAGCGGGCGAGCTCTCGGCTCCGCTCCGCCAGGGCAGCCGCCTGTCCCCTGGCGCGGTCCGCACGCCGGGACCCTCAGGCCTCTCGTGGGCGAGCAGAGGGACAGAGGCCGCGCTCAGCAGGGAGGGCGTGCGTGCGGACTTCTCTGTGCTCCCACGCCGGCCGGCATCCCGAGCGGCTCTGCTGTGTGTGAGTGTGAGTGTGTGTGTGTGTGTGTGGGAGTGTGAGAGTGTGTATGTGAGAGTGTGTGTGTGAGTGAATGTGTGTGTGAATGTGTGTGTGTATGTGTGAGTGTGAGCGTGTGTGAATGTGTATGAGTGTGTGTGAGCGTGTGTGAATGTGAGCGTGTGTGTATGTGTGTGTATGAGAGTGTGTATGTGTGTGTGTGAATGTGTGAGAGTGTCAGTGTGTGTGTGACTGTGTCTGAGTGTGTGTGTCAGTGTGTGAGTGTGCATGTGTGTGATTGTGTGTATGTGTAAGTGTGTGAACGTGTGTATGTGAGAGTGTGTGTCAGTGTGTGTGTTAATGTGTATGTGTGTCAGAGTGTGTGTGTGAGAGTGTTAGAGTGTGTGTGTGTGTGTGTGTGTCCGCGCGCATGTGCGTGCAAACGTGGCGGGGTAACAAAATTGGCAGAATTAAAACCTAAGACCGCTGAGAACATTACCTCCCTCTCATCTGGATTTCTCTTTCTCTAGAAGCTCCTCAAGTTTAGATTTTTTTCTTGAAGTGAAGAAATTCTGGAAAGCCTGTGACTACTTCCCAAAATAACTTAAAATAAAAATGCGTTGTCTCAGTTCAGGTTGCTGTCGCAAACCGCCACAGGCTGGGTGGCCCAGCCAGCAGAGCTTCACTTCCGGCGGTTGAGGGCATGGGCAGGTCCAGGACCGGGGAGCCACCGACGCGGCTCCTTCCGAGGCCCTTTCCTGGTTTGTGCCGTCACGGGGAGGAGAACAGAGCCAGAGAGAGCGATGGAGGGAGGGTGCACGTGCGCTGAGCGCCACTCCTGGGCTTTCCACGTAGCCACCGACACAGTGAAGTACACAGGCGGCTATTCCTGATCCTGCTGACACGTATCATCGCAACACCGCTGTGCGAATCCCTTACGTTGCATACTTACAGAATTCCTGTTTTTTCAAAAAAACTAAGTATCCACATTGATCACGTAACTTTTATACTTTATAGACCATTTTTTTCTGGTAAGTGTTCTCAAATATCTTGGAGGAAAAAACACTAATTTTGGTGATGTCCCCACCATTAGATGATTTCTCAAAAAACCAACTTTTAAAAACATGATCAAATGATTTCAGATGCCTTCAGTAGTATTTTTCTTTGTTCACATGTTAGTGACTCCCTAGAGTACAGTATATACTAAAATATTATACTCCATTAATATGTAAATGTATAGCATAATTATCAGATAAAACAAGTGAATATTCTATTTAATTTAGTTCCTAACAGATTTGTAAACTGTTATATATTTAATAATTAAGTTTTCTAAATTTACTTCTAAATATTCCCAATAGAAAATCAATTTACCGCTGTTGCCTGAAGGATCAGTTACTACTCAAATTATTGTGTCCATATCATCTAGTGTGTAACTACGAAGTTTACATTTTCTTTCAGTTTCCTTAAAAGCACACATTAAATTTCAGAGGATCTTAATTTCTGCGCCACTAGATGGGGAAAATAATTTTCTGTGAATTCACGGTCTCTTCTGAATGACCTCTTAGCAGATGAACTTTGGTTCATTTGTTTGTGGCCCGCCCCTCCCCCTCCCCCCTGAACACTGTCTGTCTCATCCACTTCTGTATCCCCAGCACGTGGCATGTGCTGAGCAAATATTAATACCGGCTGAATGTATGTATATATGAACGAATGATTTCAACATTTTGTCCCCTGGCACAGCACGGTGCACAGTACGCTCTCAACAATATGTGTTCAATGAATGAATTTACGTTGTGAATTCCTGATACAGTACAGGGCATGATGATTACAGAATGAGTTTGGGGCCAGGTGCGGTGGCTCATGTCTGTAATCCTAGCACTCTGGGAGGCCGAGGCGGGAAGATCGCTCGAGGCCAGGAGTTTGAGACCAGCCTGAGCAAGAGCGAGACCCCTTCTCTGCTAAAGATAGAAAAATTAGCCAGGCATCATGGCGCACACCTGTAGCACCAGCTACTCAGGAGGCTGAGGCAGGAGGATCACTTGAGCCCAGGAGTTGGAGGTTGCTGTGAGCTATGATGACGCCACTGCACTCTAGTGCAGGCAACAGAGTGAGACCCTGTCTCAAAAACAAATACAAAAACAAAGAATGACTTTGGTATTAGAGATTGATAGCTCTGTGTTCGAGTCCAATCTTTATCACTCATTGGCTGTGTACTTAGACCATTATTTAGCCTCTGAAAGGTTCGGTTTTCTCATCTGTAAAACAGGGCTTGTGCAGAGGCACACAATAGATGCCGTACATAAATGACCCGTCCCCCGCCCACCATATCACACTTCATAAATGGTAGCAGTTATCAGGAGCAAGACTAGGGTGAGGCAAGCAAGGCATAAATTTTAAGGGGTGCCAAGGAACTCAGTAATCAAGATAAACAATGTTTACATGAATATTTTAAAAAATCAAAATGATACAAAAATCGATGTGGAACAAAATATTGAAATTTTTCAAAAACCCAGGATCAGTATTACCAATTTTTTTTTTTTTTTGTCTCAGGCTCCATTATACGTTGGCAGGACCCTGGCAGTTATAATAATTAAGTTGAAAAAAATGTGCTTTTAATGTTATCATCTCACAGAATGCTTTAATGAGTAGCAAATTACTTTAAGCTTTTATGCCTGAGAGCCACAGCCCCTGAAAAAGGCAGCAGAATTTAACACAGTTGCTTTATCTGGTGTCCTGTGAGCTGAGACATCAGAGTCTCCATCTCTTACCCACTTCTCTCTGCCTGATGCCACACCCTTGTCTGGAACTATACTGGAAGAGGAGGTAACTATTTTTGAACTCCTCTCAATAGAAGAAAATAAAAGGTACTTCCTCTCAATAGAAGAAAATAAAAGGTACTATCTGTCAGGCAGTGCCTGTGCATTATGACATTTCATTAAAACAATTTAAAAAGTAGGACATAAGCTTTTGATAAAAGAAGTATTCAATTAATAGTATATATATTATTATCATATTCTTACCACTATGACTACTGTGCTGGAAGTAGATGAAAAACAGAGAATGACATTCTCTAATAGTTATGATTTAATAGTCCAAGTCAAAGACACCATCAAATGACAATTGGTGGTTTGGCAAAGAATACTTAATCATCTAATTTCTCTTTTCTCGATGATGCAAAGAAATTTAGAAAGGGTTAAAAACCCACTGAATGTTGAATGATCTTTGCAACATAGGAGTAAAAATGACATTTTTTGAGTGTTTTCTGTGTCCCCATGGAGCTAAGTGCTTTCCAGACATTCTGTAATTCAATCCCCTCGGCAACCCGACAGAATGGCGCTATCACTATTTCTGTTTTGCAGAGGAAGGGGCTGAGGCCCAGAGGTTAAGTAGCCTGCACGGGGTGACCCAGTGAAGAAGCAGTAGAGCAGGGATTGGAGCCCAGATGTGTCTGGTCCCTTCTGGCTGTCAGCCAAGCCCAAATGGAAGGCACCTCAAAACCTGTGATGAGGTGGCTTAGGACGTCGGATGTAGTCGCTGAGGTTGACTCCACTGACCTGACCCACACCAGGGTGGCCTCTTCCTCCCTCCCACCCCAGATGCCTCTCTCTGAAGCCATATGCAGCTGCTATGGGACACTCCGCTAGGTGTCACAAAGTTCAAGAGCCTTTTCCTACAGGCGACTATATTCTTTAAAGAGTTACAAGTTCACAAGAATTGAAATAAAACTCAAAGTGCACACATCCCTAATAGCGCAGTATAGGTGGTCTGGGAGAAAGCTCTTCTAGGAATCGAACACCTTGTGTTGTTAACTGGCCTCTACTCTACAGCAGCCACGAGGCCCTCTTTGGCCACTATGGACTTCTGAAGGAAACCGAGCAAGAACTGCATCGGACAAGACCCATCAGATCCGCCCCTACTTCTAGACATGCGGCACAAATGCGAAACCTTTGAACTTGTAAAGAGGCGGCTATTATGCTTTAAATAGCCAAAGATCTCATCGTCAAATGTTGTTAACATGTATTATGGGAAAATAAAAGCTAGAGAAAACTCACCACGATGCCTGGGACCATTCGCTCTGGAGGGAAGGCCCGACCAGGTCTAATCTGCAACCAGTGAAAGGAAACCCAAACCCTTAAGCCCCTGCAAGACAATTCCTCAGATCAATAGTACCAAGGTCGACACTCATTAATCTTTAGGCAAAATAATAAAGACTAAAAATCTGAGTAAGTCTACTTTCCACCCATCCATATTAGCTCCAATTATCCTCTCTCTAGAAAAGATCCTGCAAGCCTTATTTCTTTTTCACGAGGTTACAATAAACAAAGCTACAGTTCTCACCCCAGGGCTCGCGATTCCCGGCAGAGCTGCAGGTGCCTGGCTGATTCGCGGGCGAGGTGGCGTCAGCTGCACGAGTGGGCTGAATAGAGCTTTTCTGTGAATCTTAAATCCCCTCCGCCCTCTACTGCATGTTAGCGGCATTACATGTTACATGCATCATAATTTCAGAGCATTTTTTTTATTGTGGTAAACTACACATAACGTAACACTTACTACTTTAACCATTTTTAAATGTATAATTCAATGGCATTAAGTACATTCACGTTGTCGTGCAACCATCATCACCACCCATCTCCAGAACTTTTCACATCATCCCAAACTAAAACTCTGCACCTATTAAAATAACTCCCTACATGCCCCTCCCGTCAGTCTCTGGAAACTACCATTCTACTTTATCTCATGTTGAAACCGCCCTTTATAAAATTAATAAAGGACCACAAGGTAGGAACCGTGGTAGGGGAAATAGATATATACAAGGGCTGTCCAGAAAGTATCCAGCTATGTAACCATTCTTGTTATACTAACAATGGCAGGATACTTTCCAGACACCTGTTGTATGACCAGCCATTGTCCCCTAGCTCGCTTTCCTAAACTTACTTACTACTCAGGGGTCATATAGCCGATGGTCATAAAGATTCTTAGCTTTCTTCACTGCTCCCATAGGGAAACCTAAGGCTAGTTTTTGCGGTATCTTCCAGGCCCTGCATTCCGGTGGAACGGCTGACCCACCCAGACGAGTGGCCCACACCAAGGAACTGACTCAGCTGGTATTGTGACCCCCACCCAAGAACCAAAGAAGACAATTTCTACAGCCCTGTGGTTCCGCCCCAAACCCAGCCAATTAGCAGACCCAATTGCCCAGCCTTTTGCCTGCCAAATTATCTTTAAAAACCCTTCTCCTAAATTCTTGGGAAGACAGATTTGAGAACTTCCTCGTCTCCTCGCATGGCGCCTGGGATATTAAACTCTTGCGCTGCTGTAACCCTGGTGTCTCAGCGTCTCGGCTTCCTCTTGAGAAGCAGGCAATGAACCTGGTGAGGCTGTCACAATGTAAGTGAAATCATAGAATATTTGTCCTTTTGTGACTGGCGTAGGTCACTTAGTGCAGTGTTTCCACAGTTTTTCCATGTTGTAGCATGTATCCCAATTTCTTTCCTTTCTTGAACTTCTGGCCTCAAGTGATCCTCTTGCCTCCCAAAGTGCTGGGATTACAGGCTTGAGCCACCACGCCCAGCAGAATTTCTTTCCTTTCTAAGGCTGAATAATATTCGTGTGTGTGTGTGTGTGTGTGTGTGTGTTTACATATATAATCTCACATCTTATTTATCTGTTCATCCATCAATGGACATTCCGGTTCTTTCACCTTTCGCTCTTGTGAATGACGCTGCTATGAACATGGTGCATACATATCTGTCCAAGTCCCTGCTTTCAATTCTTTTGGGTATACACCGACAAGTGGAATTGCTGGATCATTTTATGTTTAGAAATATTCTATGTTTAAGTTTTTGCAGAACCATTGTACTGGTTTTCCATAATATCTTAGAGCACTAAATGATGCATTTCTTCGAAGTCCAGATTAGTTATTCTGCCCATCAAATTGGGTGGGGTAGCCACCTGGTGAAAAGAAGGAATAGAAACTGTGGCTTCATAATTTCACCAATCTGATTGGAAGAGGGTAGGAAGAGCTTATCTAGAGGCCTTGTCTTGAAGTGAAGTGATAAAATAGGCATGATATCTTATATGTAGATTGCAGAATATAAATCAATTTGTTGAAGTATCATTTTTGAGATTTTATTGATACTTAAGATTGAGGCCACATTGCTAGAGATCACCAGTAAAGAAAATTTCCAAATGGATCTGTCCACAGGAGGAATGATCAATTTAAAAATGAATGATTACAGTGGGTTTATGTAGCATAAAATTGAGGAGGGAGTGGGTTCTAAAAAAATTTATAATCATATTGGCAATTTTTTATTAAAAATGGAATACATGTATTTCTACATATATTGTAGAGGGGAGGAAATCACATAATATATAACTGTATAAAGAAAAACAACAACAAAGACAAACAAACCCAGTTTGCTCTGCTGCCCACCCAAATATATACAAGCTTGTCTACATTACACAGACACAGGAAAACAAGTGTTGGACCTTTCAGGAATGTAGGAGAGGGTATTCCTAGTTTTTTGGATGAACTAAGATCTAAAATCTTTTTCATTTCAGAAATTCTCAAAACAACTATGATCAGCACACTCACATTGTATATCATATGTAATCACTTGTCCAAAGACATATTCTTCCTTTTCCCAGAGACCAACATGTTTAAACATTTTACACTGTCAGTAAATGAGTAAGTTTTCTTTACTTATTTTTTGATTTATTTACCAAAAACAAGTTGGGCCAAGTAACGGAACAGGAATCTGTGTCATTTCATCATTATCACTAAAGTTTGCATTTACTTCCTAAGTGCAGGAAGTATCGCACAGAAGCTATTGGCTAATCCTTACCACAAACTACATACAACATATACCTCTGACAGACGAGGACACTGGTCCAGAGCGAACGAGAAACTTGCCCAGGGTCATCAGCCAGTAAGAGATGGAGCCAAGATTCAAAACCGAGTCCGTCTGGTTCCAAAGCCCACAGTCTTTTCACTAATCTAGCAGTCCAGGGGTTTATGTAATACCGCCACTGCCTTCACGTGGGATTTCTAAAATCTTTAGGTCATTCACAATTAGCAGCCAAGAACAGTATGCTCAGAACCGTATGTGAAGATAACTTTGGGATGCAATTTTTCTTCCCTTAAAAAACAAAAACCTTTCCCCTTTCTCCCTCTCTCACACGAGGTCTGTCCGGCAGTACCCAGCCGTGTAACACGAAAACCGCGCTATGACGCGGCCGGATACTTTCCGCGCAGGCCTCGCGCACGCTCCCCCGCGCTTCCCCGACTGCACACTTCCGCCCTCACGTGTGAGCCGCGGACCGAGGCGGACCCCACGGCCTGCGGGAGGGAGGGCGGCGCAGCCAGGCCTCGCGACACCGGGACCCCCGGAGGCAGCCCTGGGGGTCAGGCCGTGTCGTCGGACCCCGTCAGCGGCATGGCCGTTGTCACTTTAGCTGCCACTGGGCTTCTCTTTCACTCGTCCTCAGTCTGCCCCTCTCCCTCTTCCCCTCTTCCCTGTTCCGCTGCCTTTGCTTCCGCATCTTCTTCCGGCGGCCGCTCCTCGTCTCCGGCTTGCAGTCGCGCGGAGGCACTCCCGGGACACCTCCCCCGAGACGAGAAATCCGACTGGATCTCGTCTCGCCACCCCAAGTGCGCAGAGCACTCGTGGGCCACCTGAGAGCCCCGGCCTGCTTGTGTCTCGCCCTTGATGGACAGCGCCCGGGTCCCGCCCCCGGGCCGAAGGAAGGTCACGTGGCCCGGGCCCGCCAGGGCGGGCGAGCCGGGCTGGCGCTCCCGTGCGCTCGCGGGCGGCCTGGAGCCCAGCACGAGCACGTGTTAACTGGAGAAAGCGACTCTTCTTAGGGTGTCAGCAGGGAAAATGGTGACAGGGGATATTTTTTCTGAATCATAATCATGAAAAATAAATAAAAGGTAACAAAATTCTCACGTGATTAGGAAATTCAAATAGTTTGTCATTCATTTATTGTACTTGAAGAGTATAAGGAAGGGAGAACATTTTAGTTCAAACAGATTCATTTAAATAGTCCTAGATGTCTAGTGGGAAGGTAAAGACTTTGCAGAGATTTGGTAAACTCTTTATTTTCAAGGCGCAGAGCAGCAATGTCCACGAAAATATAGAAATAACGCAAGCCCTCTAAGTTACTTCGAATTTTCTGGTCACCACATTTAAAAAGACAAAAAAGGTAAAATTAATTTTAATAATATACTTTATGTAATCCACTATATTAAAAGATTATTTCACAAGAACTCTATATCTTAAAAATCAATGAGCTATTTTACATTTTTTATACAATGTCTTTGAAATCTGCTGTGTCTTTTATACTTACAGCACATTTCAGTTCAGAAAGAATGAGGATCAAAAGGAGAAAGCAAAGCAGATAGGAGAAGGAACGCGGAACCTCAAAATGGAGAAAATGAGGGTGGAAGGCAAAGAACAGGAGGGGAATAGAAACAGAAAAGAAGGGAGAAAATGAAATCTGTAGGCTACACAAGGGAGCGCACAAGGAACAGAGCGGGGAGGAGAAGCGGAAAGTCTGGATTGTCCGTCCAGGGGTAGTTATTAGTATCCCTTTATTGATGAGTTGCTTAGCATTATCTTAGGCAGTTACCGCACTCAGTCATGTAATAGACACCCTAAGATATGTCAGCATGAGGAATTCCCCTGAATTTCCTAGTTTGCATCCAAACCATGTGCCATCCTTTTGATTGACTGTGAAAAATTACACACTGACTCATGTTTGCTATTTTCTAATACAGCCAGGGCTCTAGTAGAGCCGGTTTACACCAGCTCATGAGAGTTAATTTTTAATTTTCAAGAATTGTGTGAGCCAGTTGACAAAAACAGCCATAATTTAAAATTAAATTATATTTACTTGCTTTTAAATAAACTATTTAATTTTGTTTTTTAATTGAAAGATTATAATTGTGCATATTCATGGGGTCCATAGTGATGTTTCAATACATGTATGTCTGTAATCAGTAATTAGCATACTCATCATGTCAAACATTTATCATTGCTTTGTGTTAGGAACATTCAATGTTCTCCTTCTAGCTATTTGAAACTGTATATTATCGTTAACTCTAGTCATCCTGCCATGGTATAGAACACTATGATTTATTCCTCCTATCTAGCTGTAATTTTGTATCCTTTAACAAATCTCTCCCTACCCTTCCCAGCTTCCAGTATCCTCTGTTCTACTTTTCATTTCTATGAGATCAACTTTTTTTAGCTTCCACAGATGAATAAGAACATGCAAAACATGCAAAACTTTCTGTTCCTGGCTCATGTCACTCAACATAATGTCCTCTAGCTCCACCCATGTTGCCAAGAATGACAGGATTTCATTCTTTTTGTGGCTGAATAGTATTTCATGGCGTATATGTACCACATTTTCTTTATCCATTAATCCGTGGTTGGACACTGGTTGGACACCGATTGGACACCATGTCTTGGCTATTGTGAGCAGTGCTGCAACAAACATGAAGGTGCACACGTCTCCTGGGTACACTCATTTCCTTCCCTTTGGGTACACGCCCCACAGTGGGCCTGCTGGACCGTGTGGTGGTTCTGTTTGCAGTTTTTTGAGGAACCTCCATACAGTTCTCCATCGTGGCCGTGCTAGTTTACATTGTCATTTTCGGTGTATAAGAGTTCCCTTTTCCCCATAACCTCATCAGCATTTGTTAGTCTTTGGGTTTTTTTATAATAGCCATCCTAACTGGGGTAAGATGACACCTCATTGTGGTTTTGAATTGCATTTCCCTGATGATGAGTGGTGTTGAGCATTATTTTCATATATTTGTGTGACTTCTTTTCAGAAATGTCTGTTCATCTCATTTGCCATTTTTTAGTCAGATTTTTTTTTGCTGTTGAGATGTTTGAGAACTTATATATTCTGTGTATTAATCCCTTGTCAGATGAGTAGTTTGCAAATGTTTTCTCCCCTTCTTTAGGTTGTCATTTCACTCTGTTGTTTCCTCTGCTGTACGGAAGCTTTTTAGTTTGATATAATCTCACTTGTTTATTTTTGCTTTTGCGGCCTATAGTTTTGTTTTGTTTTGTTTGAGATAGTGTCTTGCTTTGTCACCCCAGCTGGAGTACAGTGGCATCATTATACCTCATTGCAACCTCAAACTCCTGGACTCAAGCAATACTCCTGCTTCAGCCTCCCACGTAGCTGGGAATACAGGCGCATGCCACCATACCCAGCTAATTTTTCTATTTTTAGTAGAGACAGGTCTCGCTGTTGCTCAAACTGGTCTCAAACTACTGGCCTCAAGCGATCCTCCTGCCTCGGCCTCCCAGAGTGCTGGGATTACAGGCGTGAGCCACTGCGTCCAGCTTGCTGCCTACGCTTTTGAAATCTTATTCATCAAATCTTTTCCCAGACAAACATCCTGAAGCTGTTCCCTCATGTTTTCTTCTAGTAGTTTTATCATTTCAGGTGTTACATTTAGGTTTTTGATCCATTTTGAGTTGATTTTTGTATAGGATGAGAGGTGGGAATCTAGTTTCATTCTTCTGCATAATCCATATCCAAGTATTGAAGCACCAAGTATTGAAGAGGCTCCAGTCCCAGGACCAAGTATTGAAGAGGCTCTTCTTTCCCTAATGAGTGTTCTTGGCACCTTCATCAAAAATCAGTTAGCTGTATATATGTGGATTAATTTCTGGGTTCTCTATTCTCTTCCATTGGCTTATGTGTCTATGACAGTACTGTGCTGTTTTGGTTCTTATAGCTTTGTAATATATTTTGAGGTCTGGTAGTGCGATGCTTCCAACTTTGTTCTTTGTGCTCAGGATCGCTTTGGTTATTTGGGGTCTTTTGTGGTTTCATACAAATTTTAGAATTTTTTTCTATTTCTGTGAAGAATATCACTGGTATTTTGATAGGGATTGTATTTAATCTGTAGATTGTTTTGGATAGTATTCTCATTTTAACACTATTAATTCTTCTGATCCATGAGCATAAGATGTCTTTCCATTTGTTTGTATCCTCTTGTTTTTTTTCACCAGTGTTTTGTAGTTTTCCTCATAGAGGTCCTTGGTCAAATTTATTCCTAGGAATTTTGGGGGGGTGGGGAGGCAGTGCTGGTTATAGCTATTGTAAATGGAATTGCCTTCTTGATTTCTTTTTCAGCCAGCTCATTGTTCATATATAGAAATGCTGCTGATTTTTGTATATTAATTTTGTATCCTGCAACTTTGCTGAATTCATGTATCAGTTCCAAGAGTTTTTTGGTAGAGTCTTTAGGTTTCTCTATACGTAAGATCATGTCGTCCGCAAACAGAGACAATTTGACTTCTTCCTTTTTGATTCTGATGTCCTTTATTTCTTTCTCTGGCGTAAACTATATTTAAAAC
Source organism: Avahi laniger (assembly GCA_963575035.1). Classification (NCBI taxonomy): domain Eukaryota; kingdom Metazoa; phylum Chordata; class Mammalia; order Primates; family Indriidae; genus Avahi; species Avahi laniger. The sequence goes on along the minus strand of CAUYSK010026898.1, from coordinate 9,684 downwards.
AAAGGTAGTAAGTACTCAGACTCATCGCTTCCTAATTATTTTGCTGTACATTTGCTATTATTATGCTCTTGAGCTTATTTGTGTCTATCGTGTCTGTAACATGGAAACACTGTGTCATGGTAACTGCACATTTCTTTCCAGCTCCACCTTCAGTGATGTCACATTGGTACCTTGAAATTGACCATAGTAGGAGTAATTTATACCATGAAATTGACAAACACTATAAATTAGGATTTTATTTATTGTTTCAATTTTCTAGACTTGTGAAAGTAAAGGGAGAAAATGTTAATTTGTGAAATCTTTTTTTTTGAGAATCTGTTGTTAAATATTTATTTACCAGCACACCACTGCATCTGGTATCATTTATATCCAACTTTAAAAAGAAAGCATTTCTTTAACTCAATGGTTCACTTTTTTTTGCGTATTGCCTTTATTTTGCAGGAAATGCTTTTTATTGATTATTTTTGGCTACTTTGTCAAAAGAAAACTATAAAACAGTTGTAGGTTTAAGAAGATAAGAGATTAACTACGTATGTTCAAAATAAACACACTGTAGTGGGCAGAGCAGTCAAATTTCCCATTCAGCTTAAGTCTGCTGTCCTCAACTATGGTTTTATCCCTGCCTTAACAGCTCAATTCTAACTACTCCAAAGCAACAAGAAAGAGAATTAAAAGTCCCTTTTATTTCACTAAAGTAGAAGCAGTGGAGTTGTACAAATCCTGGTGTGCCAAAGCCACCTACATGCTGTATGAGAAATAAATTTTTAAAGTTTCTGGACCATGGCAAAAAAAAATTTGACTGTGAATCATGGGGAATTGGACCAACTGCATCTTTTCAGTGCTTGGGTTCACCTGCAAACCACCCAAGACAGCGCTGCAGATGTGAGCAGGGGGTGGTGGGGCTCTTGATAGGTAGCAGAGCAGGTATTCTTCTTATTTTACAGTGACGTTAGTGAGGCCCTGTTTCCTTCCTTTGACCCATGAGACTGCCATTTTGTGCCTGGCAGATCAATCCGACCCACGCTGGTTGCTACAACAAAAAGTCACTGCATGCTTCAAGACAAGCGCATAACGCAGATGTCCGTGACGCTACGAGGCCTCCTTGGGCCAAGATGTGGACTTGGCTGGCAGGAGTGTCCGCGGCGGCGGCCCCTTCACGCAGCGGGCATCCTGGGGAGGGGAAGCTGAGACAGAGGCGCGAGGGGTGCAGAGTGCACGGGGGCCTGGGAAGAACTGGGCTCCCAGCAGGTGGGACGCCAGCCCCGGCGAGTGGCCTCCTTGCTCACAGCCCGCAGCCGGGCCGACTGCAGCCAGCAGGGGCCGCGCTGTCGTTCACGCGAGCACGCTGCCATGGGCAGGCGCTCCTGGGCCGGACCCCGTGTCCCGGGATTGCGGCGTGTGTAACAAACGTGCGAACTGTCAGAGCAGGTTGGAGAATGGCTCCCATGAGCTTACGCGCTGCGGCAGGCTGAGGACTGGTGGCTCCGCAGGGCCGGTTTCCTTTCCCGCCGCGTGGAGGGGAACGCGAGGGGCCTGCGGGTGGGACGGCAGGGGACGGAGGGCGCCGCTGCCGGGACGGCCCCTCCGCCGGGAGCGCCCGGTTGCTGGCCGTCGCCGCTGTCTGCCATCACGTCTTTGTGATCGCTTCTTTCCTTCGCAGCGAGGAAAGCTTTTGCTAATGGATTGTGCTTGATTTTAAGGGCTGTGATCTCCTCGTTCTGAGAAGCCGTCACAGCTGTGAAGTGGGGCTCAGGAAAGCAATGGCTGGGGACCCTGCGCTGAGGACCCCCGACTCTCACCGTGTGAGCTCTGCATGATCTGGCCTCCGTCGCACCTGTCGGTGAGCTTGACTTTGCTGAAGGCGACAAGCGCCGTCACCAGTGGCCTCAGAGTTGGGCGGGTCAGGGTGCACGGACCACCTGGGCCCCTGTGCCTAGGCCTTGCGCCCGCCCCCGCTCCCAGTTCACCTACGGGTGGTTGTCAGCCGCCACGAAGTCCAGCGGGAAGGAGTACATGGCGCTGGAGTCCGCGCCAGACACATTCACCTTCACACCAGGAACATCCTCCTGCGTTCTTGTCATGATCATTTCGTTGGGGAGCTCCTTGAAGTACAGTCACAGCTCGCTCTTCTCCGGGCCCACGCACAGATCGCGCTCTGCGGGGTCCCACTTCTCGCTGCCGCCTGTAGCTCACTCTCCACAGCGCTCAGCAGTGGTCCACTTGGTACTGCAGGCTCTTCTTCGCTGTCAGTACTGGGGAAGTTCATTCTCTTACCTGACTCCCACCACCCCCGAAGCCCTGACTCGCTTCTCCGCTCGAGAGCCACCTTCACAGGAGAGCTACCTTCACCCCTCAGGGCCCGAAGCTGGGGCCGCTTGGGCCAAGACTCACGACTGTGCCAAGGTCCCAGAACAGACCTGGAAGGAGAGCAAGAGGGCGAGGACCTAGATCTGAGGGGCACGGAGAGGGAGGTGGTGGAAGGAGGTGATTCCACTGGAACTCCTGCAGGGCACACGTGGTCTCTCCCGCTCAATGGTTCGCTTTTTAAAAGAACACGATTTTAGCAGGGATTTACATATGAATTATCTCTTACTTTTGGTTACATTGTTGTTCAACTGTTTACATTATTATGATCTATGTAATATTGGGCTATAGCTAAAAACTACATTACACACTATGATTTCAGTCCGTGATTAGACTTTTTGGTTTTCCTTTAGTTAATAATAGCCTTGTATTTTATTTTGTTAGTTTTCTATGTATCTGTGATAATTTCCTCCATATTCTCAAATAGCTCTCAAGTCAGATTTTTCAATAATTAAATCTATCAGATGAACTATTGCCTCTCAAATGACCTTCTGTCATTTGCCCCAGTGTGGATTGACTGCGCTCTCAGACCCTGCAGAGCTGGCGACTTTTTAGTTGCTGGCATGGGGAAAGTCCTTGTTCCTCTCTCCTGTATTAGATCTCTTGTTTCCTGGAATGCATAGCATATTCTTTCTGGATTTTTATCTGTCACAATGGAACACATCCTCCAGTAGTTTTCTGAGAAAGAATGCACTGGTGGTTCATTTGGAGGGGGAACTCAAATGCCATGCCTCATATTTGACTCTTTGGCTGAATTTAAAGTTCTGAGTTGCAAGTAATTTTCCCATACTAGCTTCCAGTATTGTATTGAGACATGCAACGCCATTTTGATTTTTGATTCTTCGTATGTGACATAGTTTTCGTTTTTTGTTTTTCTCTCTCTCTCTGGAAAACGTTAGGATTGCTGTCCGCGGTGTTCTAAAACTTCAAGAGAAAGTGCATTGGTTTGGATCTTTTTACCATTCATTTTGCTGGGCACTGTTAGGAGATTCATGTCCTTCAGTGGGATTTCTCTGTCTTATTTTATTGATAATGTCTGTCCCTTTATTTTCTCTATTTTCTGGAACACCTATTAGATGGATGTGGACCTCCCAGACTTAGGCTCTTAGTTTTTATTTTTTCTCCTGCATTGGCAGTTAGTCATTTTGTTCTCATTTCTTAGAAATTCCCTTAGTGTATTCTCTCACCTTTCTTTTTCTATTCTAGAAATCTAGAATTAATTCTTATCAAAGTAAGTTCCAAGATGTATCTGGAACTTCAAGTTGTCTTGAAAGAAAGATAAACATCCTTGTAGGTTTGCCTGTGACTATATCATAACAGGTAGCACTCCTGTCTCCTGACTCTCAAAAGCATCTTGTTCGGGACCTTATTGATTAACTTTAATGATGGATTTTTATTAAGGCTTGTCATCCACTTGTATACATGTTTACTTGGGGGATTCAAAGAGTAACCACGTCTCGGTAGGATGGAGTCCGTCACACGGCGTGAGCCAGCCCAGAGCGGTGGGAGCGCCGGAAGAAGTCCAGAGCAGAGAATGTGAGGAGCAGCCAGAAAACCCAGCTGCCTCTGAGATCCTCAGGAGGAGCCGCTTTCCTGTGACCGCATGGGTTGGGGACTTGAGTGATTTTACTCAGAATGAAAAAAAGTGGTGACCCCAAAACTAGAAACTTGGGGACACTTGAGCTGCATTAATGAGGTTAAAATTTTTCATGTTTGTTTCCTAACTGGATCCCATTTGAAGCTGTTCATGCTCATTGCCAATATCTAGATTGGAATCTTAGTGCTTTTCTATTTTATTCTACTAGTTCTTTATATATACATATATATATATGAATTTTATCTGTGATATTTGCTACCTGTTTACTTCCTGATTTCTTATTTCCCCATTTGCCATTTTTAGTTGGTTTATTCGTCTGTTTGTTCATTCGCTTGTTTAACATTGAGCCATTTCCAGTTTTTAGTGTAGTTAAATTTTGTCTCTTAGCTGATTTTATTAAATCTTAGAAAGCCCAGAATAATCTAGATTGACCATGACTAGCAACTCAGCTCCAGTTCCATATTTGATGGAATAAAATAATGAGGATTGATAATAATGATGATGATGATGACGTAATAATAATGATCAACATTTACTGAGCTTTTGCTTCGTGCCAGGCACTGTTCTATAGATATTACATGCATTAACTCATTGAATCCTCCTAACAATATATGAGACAGATGTTATCATTCTTCTCATTTTACATCTTGGTGATAAAGCAGAAACATAACCACCCAAGGTCACTCGAAGGAGGTGGAAGGGGCAGAATTCAGGCTGAGGAGGTCTGTCTCCAGGATGCTTTTCCTCCCCACTGTGTCGGCCACCTCTGGAGTGAATAGCCAGACCCTGAGCTAAGTCCATTAGACACATTGCACCACTGATTTCGTCGTACAACCATCTTACGAGAGAGGTGCCATTACATTGCGCGGAGGGGGAGGCAGGCTGGGAGAGGTTAAGGCATTCATCCGAGAGCATGGAGCTGCAGAGAACTTGAGCCAGGAGTTAATCCCAGAGTGCCCGTGTACAGAGCCCAGCTTTATAACCTTTATTCTCGGCTGGTCCACTGGGGGAGACCTAGTTTTCATCTCCTAAGTCCCATTTCCTTATTTGTTGGTTGTAAATTTTTTAAGTACAGAAAAGTATAAAAACAAAAACCAACACCAACTACAGGCAAACAATGATAACATTTTTATATATTTTATCTAGATTTTTTTCCTACACATGTCTTCGTGAAGTCATACTGTATATATAATTTTGTATCCTATGCTTTTTATTTTGTATAGAACAATATAAGCATTCTTCTATGTTAATAAAAGATTTCCTATACATTTTTTAATTGTAGTAAAAAACACATAACAGAATGCTTGAGGTCAGGAGTTCGAGACCAGCCTGAGCAAGAGCGAGATACCATCTCTACAAAAAATAGAAAAAATTAGCTTGGAGTGGTGGCACAAGCCTGTAGTCCCAGCCACTAGGGAGGCTGAGGCAGAAGGATCACTTGAGCCCAGGAGTATGAGGTTGCAGCGAGATATGATGACATCACTGTACTCCAGCCCAGCAACAGAGCAAGACTCTGTCTCCAAAAACAAACAAACAAAAGATGCATAACGTAAAACTTACCATCTTAACCCTATACATTATTTTAGGTTGTAAAATGTGTCATTAAATGAGCACAACACATTTTTCCATTGTTGGAAATTTGGAATGTTTCCAATTTTTCACTGTTGCCAATGACCCTGCAATTAACATATTTGTAAATAAATATTTGTCCTCATTTCAACTTATTTCCTTGGGATAGATTTCTAAAAGTGGAATTGCCAGGTAAAAGGGAATGAATACTTTGAAGCTCTCAATATATATTGCCATATTACTTTGCCCTTATTATCACCATATAAAATGCTCATTCCATTGCAATCTTACGAGTATAGCAAGCTGATAAAATAGAATTATGTTGGTCTAAATTTTGATGGAGGTGCCTGAGTGTGAGGTATGAGACTATATAACTGGTTTTGCAACCTTTGCTGACCACTCATCTCTAGCCAATAAAAGGCGCTGAGAGGAGTTAAAAATGAGAAGAGGATTTTAGAGAGAAGTTTTTGTGTCTTATGAGTTCCATGTACTCTCAAGAAGGACGGGAGTGGGGTGGGAGGTGTGCTCCCTCTTACCTCCGTCATAGGCAAAAGGGCTTCCCCAGAACCACTTCGAAAGCTTGCTATGTGAACTCTGTAGTTTGGGCCACATATTGGTCCAATCTTTAATTCACACCTGGAAATCTAAAGGTCTTGGCTAGCTACTCCAGGGTACATTTTACAAATAATGAAATCTAGGCTTAGGGAGTTTAAGTAATTTGTCCAAGGTCATCCACAAATAAGTGTAAGAACTAGAATTGAAACCCAGATCTTCTGATTCGGAAGTTGCATTGGTCCCCCATTCTGTAATACTTCCTCTCATTTATCTGTGAAGTAAATCGTTTTTATTTTCATTACTATGTATTTAGCCATACTTTTGCCTGAATTCTTCATCTCCCAACTTGGAATTGCTTGGCAGGAGATTTCGCCAATGCAATTTCATCCTCCTACCAGCTTCCTTAAAACCACATGTGAGGTCAGCTATTTATATATAAGATTGATCTAACTTCCCTACTCAAAATCTGGAGTTTGTTAGATAACTCTAAGTGACATTATGCCTCCCTTCAGGGATTTATTTTTTAGACTTACAAGGTGTTATGAGTTAAATTGTGTCCCCCAAAGTTCATATGTTGAAATACAGAACCCCAGTACTTCAGAATGTGACCTTCTTTGGAAATAAGGTTGCTGTAGATGTAATTATCAAGATGAGGTCATTAGAGTGGGCCCTAATCCAATACGATCAGTGTCATTATATAAAAGGGGAATATGGACACAGAGACAGACAGGCATAGAGGGAAGACAATGTGAAGACACAGAGAGTGAAGACAGCATCTACAAGTCAAGAGAAGAGGCTGGGAACAGATCCTTCCCTCTGTCTTCTCAAAAGAAGCCAACCCTGCCAACACCTTGATTTTGGACTTCTAGCTCCAGAACTATGAGAAAATGAATTTCAGTTGTTCAGATCACCCAGTTTGTGGTACTTTGTTACAGTAGTCCTTGAAAACTAATACACAACTGCTTCATGAGCAGTTGAAACTTGGTTGTGAAATCATGAAGTTCAATATAGGAAGTGAAATCACCCCAGAAAAAAATGGGAAAATCCAGTTCTAACAGCTGGTGTAACTCAATTATAGAACAAGAGTTTTCATACTTTTTTTAACATACATTTCATGGTTTGAATTTGCTTTCCACTATCATGCTTTGTAGACGTTTTAATGATGACTTTCCTATATCCTCAAGCTCTAACTCCATAGTTTGACTTTCAAGATCCTTAACAATATGTTCTTAATATAACTTTCCATATTCATATCCTACTGTCATTTTCCATAAACATCATGGTACAGTCAAACTGGGACACCAGTCTCAGAATAGGCCTGGGTATTCCCGCCTCTGCTCTCATCTTTTCTGTTTAAAATGGCTTTCCCATTCTTCATCTGTACATGTTGAAAATCTGATGTTAAAATCTTCCTTCAGGAACTAATGAAAAACCATCATTTCTAAGAATACTTTTTTTCCCACTCTGAACTTTCATTGTATATTTTTGTTTCATTGATTTTTATTTTAGTTATTTAGATACATGTAACATCCTCTGATTGGCTGTAAGTTCCTTAGGGCAAGAAGCTAATAGTATACGTATGTGTTATTTGAGTCCCCTCCCCCCCCAAAAAAATGTGGAGAATGAGACAGGTGTGTGCAGGTCATTTGTTTGGAGAAGTAATCTCAGGGCTCAAGAGTGGGGAGAATGAGAAGAGTAAAACAAGGAAGAATGTAAAGCCAATCCGGGAGTGAGTTATTGACCTGATTACCCCACGGGTAAGTAACGCTCAATGCCATTGGGGACTGCTTGAGAAACAATGTAGGCTATGCCTCATTTTCTTGTTGTTGTTTTTACCCAAGAATAAAAGAGAAGAATATTTATCTAATGGCTCCCATCACAAAGTGGTCAAGGATCACCTCATAGGATATCCTTGGCACTTCCAAGTCTGTGCACGTACCAAAATGGTTGGACAGGTGTCTGTAAGCATCCCATGCAGTGCTATTCGTGAAGTCGTGGGGCATAAAGTAAAAGTTAAACGGTGCAATTATGGCAAGGTGTTTGTCAGGCTACACCTGCCCAGAGCTGGCTGCCAGAGTAGAAAGGGAGACTGAGAAGGTGTTCGATGGGTATGAAAAACATCTGATATAGTCCACTCCCTGCACTGCCCCACTCCACTCATCCTCTATTTTAATAGTTCCCCAAAGAAAGGGATGCTGTGTGTAGAAGTACTACATATCAACTATATTCTTCCTTCCGATCAAAAGAGCAAAGGCTCTTGTGTGTGTTAGTTCAGACAACTAGAATCTCAGCAAGATCTCCAGCCACAGAAAACTAGACTCTGAATTTCCATTTTGATTGAGGTAGAAAACACTCTCGGTTTGGGTTCCCTGGAAGCAGACTCTGAGACAAGTATTCGACTACAAGTAGTTTATTTCAGAAGTGATCCCAGGAAACACCCATAGAGGAATGAATAAATGACAAAAAATTAGGAAGGAACCCAATAGAGAATACTGTATTTATCAAGCTATTTCTATGGTGGACAACCAGAATCTTATCCTGTAGAAAAAGTCAGGGAGAGTGCAAAGTACACCCCAGATTTATCTCAAAAACTGGGTGAGAAAATTGACATATTTATCCACCAGTTGCCTTTCTGATACTGGTTGAGAGTGGCTTCCAAAGATAGCTCTCCCATCACTTCTGAACTGCCCTTTCTATGAGCCTCATAGCCAGGAAAAAGCCCCCTCAGACATAGTCTCCAGCAGTAGCAATGAGCAGCCTTCAGCACGTGGGGGTGAATGCTGAGTGGAAATGGGGAAGGCACCCAGAGCTATATAAATCTCCCACAGAAACCCAGCTACAGGAGTAAAAGTCATGGAGTTTTCTAATATTGACCCTGGAACCCAGGAACATACACTACTGAAGAGAAAAAAGTGCTTCTCTTGACTTCAGATAAATGCAATGAATTCAGTTACAGCAAAGAAACAGGTGACTCCTTCGTGTGTCAGAAATTAACTGTTTAAATCAAAATTACATCATTTCATTAATTTTTATTACCATGTATAAATCGTGACCTGGGACCTGAAAGAAGGCACACACTTTTATCTACATCACAAACTGAAAATTGTGTTTAGATTTGTGTTGATGCAAAATAAAGTCATTGTTGGACCTTCCCAAAGCAGCAACATTGACAAAAGGAAATTTTGTTTTATTCTGGCATATTTTGGAGTTGGAAGGAGGAGTTTTTTTAGCTCTGCATGTGACTTATTTCTTTTGCTTGCTCCGTCAACTTAATACTAATGGTTGCTCTTAGGTTAGCCCAAAAAAGTCCTCGTTTGCTCTTCTCCTTGGGCCATTCCAAATAAGTCCTCCGTGCCATGAGAGCTTTGAGCTTGTGATAGCTGCTAGGAATGGAGTATTGCGGAATGGGTTCCAGCAAGATCAGGATTAAGTTATCAGATCCTTTGTGGAAGAGACTGTGGTGGGCAAAGTAGAGTTCATAATGGCACCACTCACTCTGGACAAAGTGGGGAGACAAAACAAAGATGGACTTGTAACTCTTCTCAATGCAGTTTATGATATTTTCCACAATGCTCTTGCCAGGAACAAAGTTTCTCTCA
>CAUYSK010026896.1:0-12131 GCA_963575035.1 Avahi laniger | reverse complement strand
CCAGCCTGAGTAAGAGAGAGACCCCGTCTCTACTAAAAAATAGAAAGAAATGATCTGGACAACTAAAAATATATATATATAGAAAAAATTAGCCGGGCATGGTGGCACATGCCTGTAGTCCCAGCTACTCAGGAGGCTGAGGCAGAAGGATCGCTTGAGCCCAGGAGTTTGAGGTCGCCGTGAGCTAGGCTGACGCCACGGCACTCACTGTAGCCTGGGCAACAAAGCGAGACTCTGTCTCAAAAAAAAAAACAAACAAAAAAACAACAAGCGGTTCTTGCCTGTGGGTCTCACTTCGACTAAGCTAGGCTGTTGCAGTAGCTGGAGATGACGGTGGCTGGGACTGGGGTGGTAAGAGCAGAGACGGTAAGAAGTGAGATGTTAGGGCTCTATCCTGATGATAGAAATAGTAGGACTCACTCACAAATTTATGGAGGTAAGAGAAAGAAAAATTAAGAATACTTCTCAGATTTTACACTTGAGCAACAAGGTAGACGGTGGTGTTTACTGAGTTAGAGAAGAGTGGGAGAGGAGCAGGTCTGAGGCGGAAACTCAGATGTTCTGTTTTGGACATGTCATATTTGAGAAGCCTGTGAGGCATCTCAATGGAGATGTTGGGCAGGTAGTCTTGAGTTCCAGAGAGCTCTCAGGGCTTTACATTTTTTAATTGATTTTTTTGAAAAGGCAATTTGTTCCACATGTTTTGAGAATCAAGAAGTAAAATACTATAAGGTGCAAAGTCTTTCTTCCATGCTTGTCTCCCCTCTGTCTAGTTTCTACCTTACTCTCTCCCCTCTTAGTTTTTTATGTATCTTCAAAAGTTTCTTTATGCTTATGTAAGCATATACAAATACACAAGCTTGTTTTCATTTCATTTTTATATAAAAATTAATATTTATATATATTACAGGCTAAATGTTTGTGTTCCCCCAAAATCCATATGCCAAAATCCTGACCCTCAATGTGATGGTATTAGGAGGTAGGGCCACTGGGAGGTGTTTTAGTGAGTTTGGGCTGCTATAATAGAATACGATGGTATTCTGGGCAGCTTAAAAAACAAACGTTTATTTCTCACAAGTCCTCTGCTTGACTAGGCCTGGCCTTGGGCTTTCCTGTTGGTCCTTGTTGAATCCAGTTTGAACAAGAATCCTGTTAAGTCAATTTAGGGAAAATCCCCCACACTTGGTATCTTCTTATTGTATTCTCACTTGGTGAGGAGGGGGAGAGAGAGAGAGAGAGAGAGAGAGAGAGAGAGAGAGAGAGAGACAGAGAGAGAGAGACAGAGACAGAGAGAGACAGAGAGGGAGGGAGAAGATGGCCATCTGCAAATCAGGAAGAGTGCCCTCACCAGACACTACATCTTCTAGAGACTTGCTCTTGAACTTCTCAGCCTCCAGAACTGTGAGAAACAAATGTTTGTTAGTATCCAGTTTATAGTATTCTGTCATAGCAGCCCAAACTGACTAAGATAATATATAACATATTGTTCTGCACTTTGCTTTTTTCTCTTAATAGTGTATCTTCAGGGAAGACTGATTCCATTTCTCTGGAAGTCTGTGTCTCTTGAATTAAAAAAAGTGTATCTTGAGATCTTTCTGTAGCAACCTATAGTTTCCTCATTCTTTTATTCAACAGTCGCATAGTATTTGATCATATTGTTGGGTTAGCAGTTGTCTGTTCTTGGTTCTTGGTGTGCTCTTGGCAGAAAAATGACCAGACACATCAAAAGCAAGGCAAGCATGAAACAAAGTATACTGAGGAAGGGCAAGATACGTTTACAGAGCAAGAGCAAGATATAGGTTTACAGAGCAAGAACAAGATACATTGGCCACAGAAAACGAACGGGCCGCCTGCTGTAACAAGAGGCTCTGGTTATAGTCTGGGGTCCTATTTTATACTGTCTGGATTGGGCCCTCCTCGTGGTTCAGATATCACCAAGGAACCACCTTGATGGGGGACAGTTAATGACATGATAATTACCCTTAGGTTATTCTAGGTAACTTTTCAGATCCTGTCTTGCCCAGGCTGCCTGGCTGGAAGGCTGGGGAATTCCCTGTATTCTTTTGCAGATTGGCAGGGCTCTACCCTTGTCCTTCTTCCCCAGGGGTGGCAATTGCTCAAGGTGGCACCAAGGTGGGGGGTGCTCACCTTTGTCGCTAGGAGAGCCAGAGATCCTTTGCTATCTACGTAATAATATGATGATATTGTAATTTATTTAACCAGTTTCCTATTGATATAATTAATCATCAGAGGGAAGGTATCACCGTTCCAGGTGCTTTTCAATGATTCCAATGCTTGGGTTATCAGAGAGCTCTTTGGGTATCTATTTGCTTGGATCTGTTTTCTCCACCACGGTCTCACTGACCTTCTGCCTTCTTCACCTAGCTCTTTAGCTTCCTTGTCTGGATGTTGGGATGGCAACTTTAGAGTAGGCCGGATGGTTTCTTTCCTACCTTTTTAGGCCTGTGTTTTAATCTCCTTTTTTAGGCCGTTTCACATCCTCGGTTTACCTGGTTTTATTCCTCTGCCATGCTGCCATCTTGATCCCTAATTGCTGCTGTGCTGTACCTTACCCCACCTCTGTGACAATTTTATCCAAGATTGAGCCCATTTGATCAAAGCCTGTTGCAAGTGAAGCTGAGCCTGGTAAAGTGACCAAATTAATCCCTCTTTTTTAAGTGAAAATAAAGCAATGTAGACATTTCAACTATAGAAATAAACAAAAAGAGAAGCAGGAAAAGTGAAGCCAAATTACAGGTCAATTACTGGTATTCAAAAACACCCTCAAGCTTTACACTCCTTTGCTAGGCTCAGCACTGCTCCCTAACGTGCGGCCCCTTTAAATTCAACAAGGTGACCTCAGGCCAAAGATATCCCATTGATCCAATTAACTCTACTTGCTCAACTCTAAGCTTTTATTCTCAACTTTGTGTACTCCACTTTTGTTCTCTATTAGGACCTTGCTCAATTCCCTGATGTGTGTTTGAGATGATATTCTATCCTTTTAGAAAGATCTTAACTACCTTTCTTCTCTCTTCCTGGTTTATTGGTTTCTAGTCTCTGGATTCCTGGAATTTTTCTGACTATTGCTTTGTTTTAGTGTCCCTGTAAGCCATAGTTCCTAGTCTTGAATTCTCATCCCTGAGAGGGCAATGCAGTACTCTTCAAATTCACTGCTCTCTTCTAATAATGGCCTGTGCAGTTCTGTTTTTCCAGCTGGGTTGGCTACTGGGATGCCGTTTTATGGCATATCAGAATATATGGAATGTGCTAAAGTAACAACTTTAGTGTTAGGAAGTGAACAAGGCCCAGGGGACGGAAAATTTAACAGACTCAAAGGATTATGATAAAGAAATCTTATAAAAAATTATGTTAGGAGCAACATCAAGGTTTTATATCAATCTTGTTGCAAGGGCAAAAGGTCTCTGTAACAGAGGAAATGAGTAGTCTCCGCTTCCCATAGATATGGAAGGGTAATATTGACAGGGGGGAATACGTAACAGAAGAAATGCCTTGAAAAAATGGCAAAAATGTTTTATGTCTCTTTAAAACATCCCTCACTCCTTTTGGAGAGCTAGGAGTTGCATCCCTGCCTCAGACCAGTGGTCAGGAGGGGCAGGGGACTCTTCTTTGTTCTTTGTGCTAAAGGAAATGGGATTAATCTGGGCGGAGGTCATGAGATTGTCTTAGTGGGATTGATTGGAACCTTTAAAAACTCTGTACTTCTACTCAGAAGCAGGAGGTTGGTACTTTGAGATGAGAGTCTGCCAACCTCCTCATTTGCTGTCAATTAATAAACTTCTCTTTCCTTCTCCTCAAACCACTTGTCCTCATTCTTCTGATGTGGCCTCAGGGTACAAGTGCTGAACTTTCAGTAACATTCCTCACAGGTGCATTCAAAGATTCACTCTCATTAGGACCATTTGATAGGAAAAGAGAATGATTATTTAGTCCTTGGGCTAACCATATTTAAAAAAATCTGGTTCAAAATCACTAAACTTTTTACGTGGGGTCAACTGGGTATGGAGAGTGGAGTTTCCTAGAATAAGTCTTTTTTTTTTTTTTAAATGAAGACACAATATAAATTGAGCATTTATAAGTACCAGGCACTGTCAAAAGACAAAACTATAACAAATATAGTTTAAAGACCTTAACTGGCTTTTATTGGTGATTCAACAATTGGACAACACTTCACTCTATAGGATAGAGTGAATGTTCTGATGAACTGAGTAGGAGAGGCTGGTTTTATAGATAGAAAAGAACTGAGGAAAGCAGAAACAAAAACAAAAAACAGATTGATCATTTCAAAGTTACTTTTATTATAAAGATTAAAGCGCAGGGACTTCCTTATCATGCCAGCTAAAACTGCCCTTGGGGATTTGGCTGTTATCCCTCTTTGCATTTCTCAGAAGGTCTGATAAAGATCTCAGTGGCTTGGTAGCATGGAACTTCAGCATAAGTAACCTCATTTTGGTTTGGTCTGTTGGTCCTAGTGCAGGAGCTCAGTCCAAACCTATCACCTTACATAAATTTTATTTAACAATTCCTTTCTTTTGGTCATGCTCTTACATAGGTGAGAAACTTAGGGCATCAGTGCTTCACTCAGTCATCATCATTTTGAGCTTCAGCCTCAACACTTCATTCTTAGGTTATGGTGTTATCATTATGATGAATTTTTTGGAGTTTTCATCATTATGGCTGGAGACAGACCATTTAGCATTCAGCAGATGGTTGCATGTAGATATTGAAGACTTTTTGGCTGGGCATGGTGGCTCACGCCTGTAATCCTAGCACTCTGGGAGGCCAAGGCCGGAGGATTGCTTGAGGTCAGGAGTTCAAGACCAGCCTGAGCAAGAGCGAGACCCTGTCTCTACTAAAAATAGAAAGAAATTAGCTGGACAACTAAAAATGTATAGAAAAAATTAGCCGGGCATTGTGGCGCATGCCTGTAGTCTCAGCTACTCGGGAGACTGAGGCAGTAGGATCACTTGAGCCCAGGAGTTTGAGGTTGCTGTGAGCTAGACTGACGCCACGTCACTCACTCTAGCCTGGGCAACAAAGCGAGACTCTGTCTCAAAAAAAAAAAAAAGAAAGAAAGAAAAAGACTTTTTAAGAGGATATAGTGCATTAGGAATACTATTATTATGACTAGCTTTTTAACCAAAGTCCCCATGAATCAAACCAACTAAAATCAAATAGATCAAAGAATGAGCCAGATAGAAAATCTACCTATTTTAGCCAAGCAGCCTATTTGTTCTATTCATCCATGTGCAACAGGGAATGTTAGCAACTGCACAGGTTCTTCCCTGTTCAGCTAGTTCCAATTCTGTTATCTAACATCCCCTGACTGGGTTTGGCATGACAAATCCAACATTTTGTCAAGTTACCCACAAAAGCTACTGACTGTAAAATTCCAACTACAGCATTATCCTGCCTAGAGAAAAACGTAGGTATATAAGCAGGGTAAGAGTCTCATTATGATCGGAAATCTTGTTCCAGCTTCTTCGGAAAAGTTGTCCACAGCATGAAGTTGTCAGTTTCTTGTCCTGGTCTGCAGTTCGAATGTCTCTGGTCATGGCATCTGACATTTGGTGAATTCTCTGTGTAGCCCACACACCAGACATAAGACTTGTTCCTTAAAATTTACATCAAGTTGTCCACCTCCTCCTTATAGTGCTTCAGGAACAGAGTATTTCTTGTTCTTAGGTGGAGAGTTGTAGCCAGATACTAGAGGAAACCAGAAGAATTTAGGATCCAGTCCAGTCTACAGGTAGGTAATAAAACTTGAAAACGATGAATAAGGCTGCAATCTAAATAATAGGTGTACTATAGTTTTTCTTCCAAAATGTAATTTTTACCTCTACAGTCACCCCATTTCTATCAAAGATAATCAAAGTAAGACTAATTTGTTTGTGCCTCATCAAATTTGGCTGGATTATCAACAAGAAGAATAGTGATTAACTACATAGGATCTTTTAAAGTTTGCTTTGTTGGAACTTTTGATAAAAAATCCTGAGATTGGACTTGTAAAAGCCTCTCCAGGATGGGAAGCCAGACTGATATTTCCAATTGTATCCTATTATAAACAGAACAGATTCTTATTGAACTTACACAAATAACTATATTACCATAAAAATAAGAACATTCATGAGTAGTTTCCAAATTCTAGAGGGATCATGTAAAGAGAAAAAGTAAATGTTTCAGTTTCATTCACAAGAGTATATTTACTAAATTGCTGTAAACTATAGATGGTACGAAAGGAAAAAGTTTCCTAGAAAATTAAACATTTAGTAACCAGCAAAATTTTAAATAAAAAATTTCAGAAAAACCCATAATTTTTCTTCATCAGTTTATTCAGTCTCATGTAATTGATTTTTGTTCTGCTTGATCTTGGTTAGCAATTTCACAAACCTGTAAGTTTCTTCATTAGAGTTCTGGAAATTCTTATCCAGTTCAATGGTATGATCCTAAAGTCATCAGAAATCTGTACTTGTTAGAGTCCTTTCTATTCTTTCCTTGAATCTCCTTGAAAAAATTGAAGACATAATATTTTAGGATTAAAGCTGTTTGCAAAAAGTTTTCAGAAAAGCATCAGAATAAAGCAATTACAGTAGTTCTCCCTTATCCATGGTTTTGCTTCCTGAGATTTCAGTTACAGGCAGTCAACCATGTTCCAAAAATCTGTGAGTATAGTACAATAAGATAATTTGACAGGGAGAGAGAGAGAGAGACCACATTCATATAACTTTTATTACTGTATATTATTATAATTACTCTGTTTTATTAGCTGTTTTTAATCTCTACTGTGCCTAATTTATAAATTAAATTTTATCATAGGCATGTATGTATAGGAAAAAACATAGTATGTATAGGGTTCTGCACTATCCATAGTTTAAGGCATACACTGGCGATCTTGGAGCCTACCCTCCCCTGCCGATAAGGTGGAGACTACTACGACGGAGGACGACAAGACTTAAAGTGGTCATGGTTAAAGATCTGATGAGAGTTCATTATAATAATGACACAAATGGTAAGAAAATTTGGTTATTTCTATGGAATGCAACATTGTAATATCATAACCAGAATTACAATTGATACATCAAATTTTTAGGAATTTTATACCACATTTTTGAACACTCATATTAATAACATACCCATAAATATAACTTAAAGAAGGCTTAACATGACTTATTTTTTTTGGACAATGCTTTCCATATAATTTAATATACCAAATAGGCCTGATTAGCTTAATATTTTTCTTCACAAGGTGAGGAACACATCCTTTGATGTTTTCCAGGAGTGCAAATGGAAAAATCCCAAAGTTAATTTGAGGTAAAAAAAAAAAGACTTAATATAGAATTTGATTTTGGAAAGTTTGTAAAAAATGTCAAAAGGTTTGAAAACACTTATCTCGTTTATTTAATCAGTGACAGTATAAGATTTTAAAGGCAAATACAGAAGGTTACATCATTGTAAACAAAAACTTATCCCTTTTGACATTGAGAAGATTGACTTTTTAAAAAAAGTAAACAAAGGTCTCATAAAAGCACAAAGCACAAGAAATTATCTTCATAAAACACAAAATCTTTGCTTTCTAGGAAAATAACCTAAAAGGTAAAGAAAAACCTTTCACTATTTCCTATTAAGAGTAGATCAATACTCCAAGAAAACAGAAAGGACCAAATTCTAGTTATGTCTCAGTGTACTTCTGATATTAATGCTCTATTTTTAGAAAAACTTATAAATAATTCCCTTCTAATCTTAGCTAGCTTGGTCACACATAAAATTCCTTTCACAAGATTCATATTCTATATACCTTTTACAACTTTCTTATCCATTCAGTTTTTATTCCATACTTTTCTTTTTTCTTGACTCGGAACAACCACTCTACTTTAGAACGATAATTGTTCTCTTTTTCCTTTAACAAAAACATATTCTCATACTTTAAAACTTTTTAAATAAAACATGCCTTTCTTCACTTGTATACAGAGTCATTACCTTTCTTATTTCTAGTCTTAATTATCATATATTAATTAAAATTTTTAACTCTATGTAACCTTAATTTCTAGTGAAAACCCAGGAAGTTAAACAATTTTGAACTGTCATTCACCAGCATTTTGTGAATGTATATTTCATAATTTCTAGAAACATGTGCTTCCTCATAGAAGTTTTTTTCATGTTTACTAAAAGACCCAAATATATCTAGATTCTCTAAAACATAAAAACAAGATGCCAGGGCTAAGTGGCTCATACCTGTAATCTTAGTACTTTGGGGGGCCCAGGTAGGAGAATCATTTGAGGTCAGGAGTTCAAGACCAGCCCAGGCCACAAAGTGAGACCTTGTCTCAAAAAAAACCAAACAACAACAAAAAAACCCCAAAACCGAAAAGCCCCCCAGAATTGTAGCTCTTGCTAGTGATTCATTAGCCATCACAAACCCAAAGATCAAGTGCCCTTTTAGAGCACAAACTACCCTTGTTATCCCAGATCAAATGCTCTCTTATAGCACAAACTAACCCTGTATTTAAAAGATGATAACGATTGGGGGACTCAACACAAAAAAAGCAGAGTCTAACCTGAGAGGAACTTACTTACAACTCTCAGGGCTCCAGGAGGAAGACAGGGGACTTTCGGCTTTTATTTGTGGTTCTAGAATTGGGTGACTTCTGATGAGCTGAGTAGAAAAGCCTGGTTTTATAGACAGAGAAGAGCTGAAGAAAGCAGAAACAAAAACAAAAAGCAGGTTGATCATTTTAAAGTTACTTTTCTTGTGAAGGTTGAAGCAAACAGGACTTCCTTATCATGCCAACTAAAACTGGCCTGTTTGGGGATTTGCTATTATCTCTCTCTTGGGATTTCTGAGAAGGTCAGATAAAGATCTTAGTGGCTTGGTGGTGTGGAACTTCAGCATAAGGAAAGTGCAGGTGTTCAGTCCAAATCAATGGCCTCCTATAAATTTTATTTGGCAGCACTTTACTTGTATTACCTCATGTTGTCCATACAACAACCACTGAGGGAGAGGGAATGATTTATACTAGGCCATGAAGTGATAGAGAAGGTATAAATTTTTTTTTTTTTTTGAGACAGAGTCTCACTCTCTTGCCTGGGCTAGAGTGCTGTGGCATCAGCCTAGCTCACAGCAACCTCAAATTCCTGGGCTCAAGTGATCCTCCTGCCTCAGCCTCCGTGGTAGCTGGGACTACAGGCATGCGCCACCATGTCTGGCTAATTTTTATATATATTTTTAGTTGTTCAGCTAATTTCCTTCAATTTTTTTTAGTAGTGATGGGATCTCACTCTTGCTCAGGCTGGTCTCGAACTCCTGACCTCGAGCTATCCTCCCGCCTAGGCCTCCCAGAGTGCTGGGATTATAGGCGTGAGCCACTGCGCCCGGCCTAGAAAATTTTTAAAAAAAATTTTTAATTATTATGAGTACATAATAGTTGTGTATCTTTATAGGGTGCATGTGATGTTTTGATACAGGCATACAATGTGAATTAATCCAATCAGGGTAACTGGGGTATCCGTCACTACAGGCATTTATCATTTCTTTGTGTTAGGAACAATCCAACTGTACTCTTTTAGTTAATTTAGAGTATATCCTAACTTATTGTTGATTATAGTCACTTTGTTGTGCTATCAAATATTGTTCATTCTATCTAATGATCTAACTATATTTTTTCACCCATTAACCATCCCCACTTTATACCTCCTCCCTGCTACCTTTCCCAGCCTCTGGTAACCATCATTCTACTCTCTGTTTCCATGAGATCAATTGTTTTTAATATTTAGCTCCTACATATGGGTGAGAACAAGCGAGAATTGTCATTCTGTGCTTGGTTTATTTCACTTAACATAATATTCTCTAGTTCCATCTATGTTGTTGTAAATGGCAGGATTTCATTCTTTTTATGTGGCTCTATAATATTCCATTGTGTATATGCACCACAACTTCTTTATCCATTCATCCATTGACGGATACTGAGGTTGATTCCAAATCTTGGCTATTATAAATAGTGCTGCAATAAACATGGGAGTGCAGATATCTTTTTGATATACAGAATTCCCCTCCCTTGGATATATACCAAACCGTGGGATTGCTGGATCATATCGTAGCTCTATTTTCAGTTTTTGAGGAAACTTCATACTGTTCTACCCAGTGATTATACTAATTTGCATTCCCAATAACAGTGTACGAGAGTTCCCCTTTGATGGAGAAGGTTTTAAATTTAGGTCTTTCTGATTCCAGAGCCTGTGATTTCCACCACTGCATCATTTTTCTCAGTCTTGCCTACTCATAAGATTCTTGTTAAAACTGCAGATTTCCAGGCCTCTTTCTTAAAGATTCTGGGTTAGTTAGTCTGGCAGAAAGTCCTGGAATCTTTATTTATATCAAGACCCATAATTGAGTCTAGTGGGCAGACAAATTTAGAAGACCCTGCCCTACACTATACTGCCTCTCTAATACTAGGTGATGAAAATAAGCTTTTCTCTCTCCCTAAATTTCTAGAATTTCTATTCTAAAGAAGTAAAACCAAATGAAAGCATATCATCTTGTTTGTAATGACAGGCAAAAGTTTTTATTCAGAAACAAAGGCAATATCTAGTTATAACCCTTTGTTCCTTCTACATATAGACATGATGAAGTGTCCATTGTCCTTAAAAAAAAGCTGCCCCCTTCTCCTTATCCTGCCTTTCCCAGCCAAGCTTCTTGAAACACTCACCCACATTCACGGTCTCAGTAACTTCCTTGTTGGATTCATATCCACTCTCACCTAATCTGACTTTCCTAGAACAAGTCTTGATGCCATTAAAGTTTATCTGAAAATTGCTTCAGTATTTTATCAGGAATGCTCATTTCTTCCCAGAAAGAGGTTGTCAGTGACATCAGATAAAAAGTTCTGCCCCGACCAGATTTGGAGCAATTTTTGTTTTGCAGTGGCAGCTGATTTTGAAAAGCAAGAAATAATATGTGTCTAAAAGAAATGATAAGCCGAAAGCTAAAACAAACATTTGGAAGGAAAGAGCATGGCCAGATGGGTTGAAGTCCAGAAGGAAGAATGAACAGAGCAGAGGGATAATGGTGGACTATGTCTGACTAAACTCTTCCAGCCCCAGGAGAAGGGAAGAGGCTTGATGTTTATGAAATGTATGGAAGGAAAGAGCAATCTCTATCATGATCTAACCGTTGACCTTACTATACATTATTGAGAAGTTACAACTTAACCATTATTTTAATCTCATTTCATTTTGCTCAGGTATTTCAGGAGAAAATTTTTAAAAGATTAACACTTTTGCTATCCAGAAAAACATTCTCTTGAGGGAATCTGTCTGATCTTGTTCTTCCAATTCAATGAGCTAACACGACCTGGGATCCTGAAATACTATTAATACCATAGCAATTTATGATCTACAGTCCTGTAGTTACTTTGTCCAGCTAAATTAAATATAAGCAAGGTTGAATTTCTCTGCTTAAACATAAAATGATAAAATATCTATTACTTCAAAAAATTTTTTTTTACAATTATTTTTTTTTATTTCAGCATAATATGGGGGTACAGATGTTTAGGTTACATGTGTTGCTCTTGCCCCCCCTCCCCCCTCAGTCCAAGTTTCAAATATGTCCATCCTTTGCGTGATGCGCATTGCACCCTTTGTGTATGCATATACCCGTCCCCTCCTTCTTCCTCCCTCCTCCCCCCTGCCCAACATCCAATAGATGTTATTCTTATGTATGCACTTATGTGTTGATCCGTTAATACCAATTTGATGGTGAGCACATGTGGTGCTTGTTTTTCCATTCTTGAGATGCCTTGCTTAGTAGAATGCATTACAGCCCTTTCCAGGAGTATATAAGAGGTGTTATATCACCATTGCTTCTTAAAGCTGAAGTACTCCATGGTATACATATACCACAGTTTATTAATCCACTCATGTATTGATGGACACTTGGGTTGTTTCCACATCTTTGCAATTGTGAATTGTGCTGCTGTGAACATTCGAGTGCAGGTGTCTTTTTCATAGAGCGACTTTTGTTCTTTTGGGTAGATGCCCAGTAACGGGATTGCTGGGTCAAATGGTAGTTCTACTTGTATCTCATTGAGGTATCTCCATATTGCTTTCCACAGAGG